>JABFPJ010000693.1:0-34809 GCA_022817425.1 Gryon sp. ZL-2020 | reverse complement strand
ATTTTTTGTGCATGAAAGGAAAATTTTTACTGTTTTTAACAGGAACTTTCATGTTAATGGGAATTCTGTGGTCAAGTTACTGTTTAAACAGTAATTTATTGTAAGTTATTTTTCTTAGTGTATATGAAATTCTAATCACGATTTAAGAATGTCATATCACGATATAAAAGCTGTACTGGTTTATAAAAGTTAGCAACTTAAATTCATAATTACCGAAATACTCATTTAAATCATTGAGAATATCAGACTATCGTTTTTATCCCACTTTGGAAGAAGGAATAGTATAAAATAGTTAGACTGGTTAATAGGAATAATTTTCCTGTTAACCGGTAATAGGAATATTTTATCTTACAAGTGCATCAAAAAAATTGTCTTCCCTGAAAAATAAAATAAAAGTGGCACTTTCTCTCCCCAGAAAAGGTAAGTAATCTTTCATTATATTATTGAAGGGCTGAAAATACTTTTCCTCCTGAGAGAGAGAAAACCACTTTCGTTCTATTTTTGAGAGAAGAGAAGTTTTTTCGGTGCACGTGTGAGAAAATAGTTTATTACGTATCAAGAGCCTTTTTCCGAAGATACGTAGTGTTTTTCATACCTAGGATTCGGACAGAAAACGTATTTTTCCGCCCTACGTCACTAAAGTGTTTTCCTCCCTCACGGACGAAATATAAAATATAAAATTGTAAATATATGCTATATTACCACAATTTATATATAAATTATATATATCTTTTACATTTTATATATAATTTTTATATTATTTTATAGATTTTTATAGAAAACTTGAAATATATATTTTACGTAGATTCGAAATATACAAAAAAAATGTATATAATTTTATACATAAATTGCAGCAACATATATTAAGAATATAAAATTATATTTTATATTTTTGTTCGTGAGGGCTGCCCTGATCGCAGATATGAAAAAGATATTTTTTAGGAAACAAAATGTTAAGATTTGATCCAACTCGAACCTGTTGTTGACGAATTCCAGCATAAATGAGATCAAGTCCCTTTTGAATTTCCTCACTGACTGGCGGTGGCGTTGGGATGTGTTCTCCAGTGGCATGGAAGCCAGTCTCGTCAGCGGTATAGTGAACCGTGATGACTTGACCTTCGGGACTGGTGTAAGAGTAACTTCCCTGCTGCACAAGTGACTCAACCCGGTCCTCGCCATCGCCCACGGTCTTGATATAGCCGCTCTCTTCCGCGATTATGTTGTTACCAGTCTCGTAGCTGAAAAAGCCAAAGTCTCATTAATGCGAGGTGTGATGCAAATGTCGACGCGGCAAAAGGACGATTGCAATAGTTCAAGGCTTGTAAAGGCACGACCGCGCGCGCTCGCAGTGCTGCGCCTTTTTCATTCCAAAGTTACCACATCGATGATGATAGCAGTGCTTAGCTACCGCGAGGGAAACCGCCTTCACTGCTTCATTTTTTGTACCATTTTTCCCAACAATGATTACGAACAACTTGTACAGTCATTTTTCTCACCTAGTTCTGTAAGTTCCATCGTGCTCTTGCTGTTTGTTCCATTGCAGAATTGGAATAGGAGTGGTAGTGGTTCCTCTTCTGTCATTATTATTGTGGCTGTCCTGATCAGCTTGATAAGAATTTCGTCCATGATTGTAATCCTGGGCAACTGTCACCCCAATAATCACAGCCAGTATCTGTTGATAAAATCACCAAGTTAACAATCATTCCACTTTTGAGAAATTTCATTTATTTTGCAATGCTCTTGATTTTAAGTGTATAAATTATTTTTTGAAACATTCAAAAAACTCAAGAGGATTTCACAAGCAATTAACGTATTTTTAATTTGTATTAATTATTTATCTACATTTTGCAAAAAACCTCTTTTAGCATTACAATCAGTTTAAAGTATTCTTAATATCATAAAAGTCTAACAAAATTTCTAACAGTTGATTATATAATCTTCATTATTTGCTGTACTTGTTAATGTGTTAATTGTATCTAAGCGAACTTATCGAAACGTAATAAGAACAAGAGTAAAACTTATAACAAGTTGGTTATATACCGTAAGTCACGAATTCGTTTGTATAAACCGTCGTAAAACAACATGAGAATTTAACGTGAATGGCTGTAATCATTTGTACGGTATTGAGTTACCTATATATGGTCGTATTCATTTGACTGGTAAAACCATTTTGAACTTATTGAGTTACAGTGTCTTGACAAGATAAAGGGTTAACACGTACGTTATTATATCGCGTTTGTGTGCGCAATGCACGTAATTGGTATAATGATTTTCTTTTTCTTTCCCTCTTTCTTTCTTTCTTTCTTTCCATACTATTTTGTTTTCTTAAATACTTATTTCAGTTTGTATAGGTCATAGAAAATCTTGGAAAAAATAAATCTTTTTCTACGCGTTTGTAAATGAGATACTTGTCCATACATGGTATAATTTTGCGATTAAAAAATTACGAAATTTGTGTAATGATACAGAGAAAATATAAATCATGAGAAATCTCATATATATATATTTGAAAATAAAATAATTTTTTGGGTCAAGTAAAAAATCGTATATAATAGAAATAGTTGCGGATCTATTGTGACATGTTTCTTCGTTGAACATTACACAAATATCTTAATAAGAATCTGATCATATTATTTATATACAAAACATGCGTGAGATTAAGCTACATTAACTTCATGGAATTTGCATAATAAATTGCAGAATCTTCGGTGCATCTTGCGAAAGTCTTTTTTGCTGCAGCGGAAAATCAAAGTGAAAATCTGTATATGAAAGATTTGAATAAATTTAAATATCTTGCAGTGAATAGAAAAAAAAGAAGAACATGAAAAATAGGTTCATAGTTTGAATCCTGCGATGAATTAAGTTTTGAAATAAATCAAGTTTCGACAGTAATATAAATTTGAATTGACATCGATTAGAGGAAATGTATACGGAAACCAGATTGAATTGTGATTGAATAAAACCTCATGATTAACGACTGTGGTTTACTATATATAAAAAAAGTCATCCCGCTGACTAATTGCCAGCAATTAGTCAGCGGGATGACTTTTTTGTCGCTGTCACGAATGATTGAGAAATATTTTTCATTGAAATCGGATACAGAAAATCCGTTGAATGTTAATTTCAAAATAACTGAACAATTGCATATAAACATATTAACCGAAAGTTAGAAAAAGTCCATCGTTAAATCCGATTCAGAGTATCCTCTAAGATAATCTTTCCATTAATTTTTTCATCTCTATAAATCTCGATATTTTTATCGACAAGTCCAGAAGATCTGATGTTATCAGTGACATAATTTAGTTTCACCATCGATTCTTCGTTCAGAAGTGGCCATCAATTATAACTGAAACTACAGTGAAAATTTCATATAACAGAGTTGATTTGGGATCGAGAAATCGGTTAATTCGTGGCTGTCGACGCACGCTGAAAGAGAGGAATCGAAGTGATGAAAGAAAAGTGTTCGGGCGAAACGAAACAAACGAATATGAATGGGCAAAAAGGGAAAGGGAAGCAAGATGGAAAAAGGATCCCAAAGAAGAACTCTTCCCGGTTGGGCTACGTCGATGGCTGAGAGATGCGAATGGGTGAAAGTGAAAACCTAACTAAATGCCAACGTGGGTCATTTAACTCCTGACCCGCTAACCCACCATGAGTAACCATCCCATTCCACATCCCGCGCTCATTTGTGACTTTTATGCATAACAGATAACAGCTGAATTAACGTATACGTCGCACCAATGCAAAAATGTAAACGAACGGAATCACACCTTTTCATATACAATCAACCGAGATTCATTAGAAAGATCTAATCATCGTGGCGTTGATTTATCATTGGGAAAAAAGCATTCCAGTGGTAATATCAGTATCGCCATAAACAAATCATTGCAATTTATCCACTTCAGATTAAACAAGTTATTAAATACTTGTAGATGATTAGTACTGACTTTAACAAGTAATTAATCAACTTTTGGAATTCGGATCAATTTAGAATTATTGATGATTTAGAAAAACTTATCATTTGAATTTAACCAACGAAATTTAGTTACTTTTCAAGGTCCTCCTTAAATACTATTAAAGATACAATGCAAAAGATTTTTAGATTAGATGAACTTCGAGACCTTTTAAATTCAAGATAAAAATATATTTATATATATAAGTTTATATAATCTATCATTTGTTACAACATATTATACCAATTACAATTAATAATGTAATATTGTAAATGTTATCTATTAAACTATTTATTCAGTTATTTATTCGTAAGATTTGAACTTTATCCGGACGTGTTTAAGACCGACCGGCCAGCAAGCAGAAGGCTCCAATATTCCCATGAAGTTAACATTAAAAGCGGTCAATTAGATGTAAATATCGTATGTTGTAGATATATAAAAGTTGTAATGGGTAGTTTAATGATAAGTTAGAGCTAGAGCTTATCGTCGTGAAATATGGAAGGACTCGCGAACAGACCGCTGGCCTGTTTTGTGGTGCTCGAGTAATGAGAAGTACCGCATAGATTAAGAAACCATAAACCAATCAAAGCGAAATATCATCTTGCCATGCGCAAATAACACTTTTGCGCTTCTCTCCGTAATTGCCGATAACTTCATTTGGTCTTATTACAAAAATCGATCTGATATTTAAAAAGGAAAAATGGTTGAGTTAATACATAAATTGGACGCTGAAATTTATTAACTGCTTAATTATTTGACGTTTATTGAAATCATAATATTATAACTAAATTTCCCGATAGTAAGTACATGTAACTTACACTGGTAATAATGAATCTTGAATTTTTACTATATTTAATAGCATTATGGTTCCATTAGCAAAAATTCATGAAATTTTGCTGCAAAAAACAGTAAAAATGTAAGTCATTTCACTAATATTTATATTATTTTCTTCGTAAATTACTGTTTTTCACAGTGAAATATGATGAATTTTTAGCGACTTATCCATATTGCTATTGGAAACAGTAAATTTTCAATATCTTTTGTTGTCAGTGTATTAATATTACAAGATTGAATCATTTGAGTAAATATAAAACGTATCGTGAAAAATATTTTTATAGTTTAAAATCGTGCAAAAGTTTTACCAATATAAAACATGTTCTATCTAAACACTTAATAAATTTAATATACATAGTTTTCATCTTTTTTTTTAATTATGAAAATTTTTATTTTCTTTGGATAAAATTTCTGATTATCATAAGTATTTTTTGAATAATAAAAATATACACTTTACGGTTTTAGATCAATACTTAACAAATTTGGAGTAATGCGGAACCAGCTAAAAATTTGTAAATAAATATCAATATACACATAAATGTTAATTAATGTTTGTCTCATAAAATGGCTTTTCGTTCGTTATAATTTATAGAGCAACTTTTGACTGATAATTATTTAGTTTTCATTCATGAATTTCATACAAAACTTGGATTCGAGAACGTATAATTTTATGTTCTCCACTTCAGCGTTGATCTTTCTATTTATCCAAATGACAGCTAAATAATTAAAAGAAAATTTATTACATAAAGTGATTAATACGTAATTCACATCGAGTGTTACTCGGAGTTGTCAGTTAAATGATGATCTAACGATCAATTAAATCGTAAACAAATTTTCTCATTTACATATGACTACATAGTAATGTAATCTAACTAATTTCAAATAATCTAAAAATTTCAACAACTCGAAAGTTTTCTTTAAAATATCATTCTTTTTATTACAAATTGTTCATGCATTTAAAATAAATAACAACTTTTATCACTTTTTTTATTGCAAAAATGATTATTATCGTGAAATCCTTTTAAGTTTTAAGTATATCCAAAAAACACTAATAAATTGAATGAAATGTTTGTAAATTAACTAATTTGATTAATCGAAAATTAATACACACACCAACACTCACACACAAAAACATCCATTAGCCAAAAAAATTTAAAGAAGCACCAACTAAGAAAGTGTGTATTAATCGCGATTAGTTTAAACGAAAGAAGTTCACTTACAAAAATCCTCATGATGTACTCCTGCACGTAATTTATCTCAAACACAAATAAAGCAAAATTAGACTGATAAGAAAAAATGGGAAAGGACGTGCGCACCGCGATGATCGACTGCGATATGGGAGAAGAAAAGATTCGTCTTTTATACTGACTCTCACTTTACCCCTACTCGTTCATTCGTTAAATATGAATGCTGTTTTATAAGGTTTTATGCATTACTTATTCGAGTATATATGCAAGTCGATATAAAATTCTATCAAACTTAACGAATTAATTGACGTTTTTTCAGATTACCTATCCACGATCATAATCTATCAAAATCATCGCCATCCATTTCGATTAATGAAACAATTTGCATGAGAAAAAGTGTATTCCCATAATAATTAAATACCATTTTTCTTGTTTGCACTTCTCGAAAGCTCATTTCATTACAGTCGTTCCTCATTGAAACAATTTCAATTTAATTAAACGATTTATTTGCATTACATTTTTTGATTTATAACATTTGACTTTATTTACATTCGAATAAAATTAAACAGAGTAATGGATCAAGTTTTTGCATGGAACATTGAAATTAGCATAAAGTGCCAAAAATTGTACTCATCGATGGTTCAAATTTAATTACGCAAATTTCACAATCGAATCAGTAACTCGTCAGAGGAATTGCCACTATTACTTTCACACGGCCCCCGAGACAACGTTTGTGCCGAGAATCTAGAAGCTACGTTTACTGATTTGATTATGCATATATAAAAGTGGTGGCGAAGCTTTTTCAATCCAATGTATTTTCGATCCACGTACATCTATCTATGACCCTTCTAATAAATCCTAAACTAAAAATTTCAAAAAAAATCTAAATTTAATTTAATCAGTTGAATTTCAAAAGGTCTTCAATTGAATTGAAAAGCATCAGCAAAACCGAAACTCCAGTGTACGAAATAATTGAAATTCATTTGAAGATCTAAATCAACATCGATCGCTTGTTAGAGCATTAGTAGCGTTTATTCGGACAAGACATTGCGACAACTTGTCGGCACAAAGACGGCACGGTGACGCCACAATGAGCGTAGACTACGTGAAAGCGATGTCAATAATGTTGCGTTGATGTTTTGGATTCCTCCTTTTTTTTTCTTCTCTTCTGCTTTTTCATTTCTTTCTTTCTCCCATTCATGTTAGGCAATTTTTCAACACAGATGATGATCCGGCAGTTGCACAAAAAACAAATTACATCACTTTTATATTGAACAAATTTCGTAAGCCAATTGACTGCAATAGAAACGACGAAATTTAGATTGTTAGTTAATGACGTAACGTGAGACAATGATTCCTAACATTTAAAACGTTTATGTAATAGATGTGTAAATGATACGCTTTTTATTCGCGTATGCGTTACGATCACATTCTTTTTCCACTTACAAATGCAAGGGCGCGGCATTGACACCAAGCAAGGAACAAAATGAAGCTCTAAAAAATGATTGATGAGTTATTAGATTTTGCACTTTTACATTCGACAACTTTGCTTAATCATCCAATTTATTTACTCGGCTCATGATTGAATTATTACATTACTTTTACCTTTTAATTTTTAACATTTCGAAATGATCATGTACAATTTTATGTGTTGATCCTGCTGTATGATTTATGGCACAAGTTTCAAACTCCAAATTATGATACAGGAATTAGAGTTCCAGGAGGGATGTAACTGGAACAAACATAAAGCATTATTAGTTGCAACTGAACAAAACAGTTTTGTGCAAAATGAAAGATACGAATGTTAAGTCAATAGTAAATCATGATTATTATAAATTAGCCGTGAATTTATGATGGCAAACAGTTTAGTTAATATGATTTTCTGTCAATTAATCAAAACATTTATTACACAATTTGACTATCATAATTGTCCTTTTTAGCAATGAATAATTCGCTATTCTTTTTTATCTATCATATACCATCAAAATTGAAGGTAATACAATTGCCTGATCATTAATCAAATTACTATTTCTTTTCTCTTCTTTTTTTATTTGTACCTGAGATTATAAGTTGTATTGTCTTCTAGTGTTCCCGTGGGCCGTTCAAAAGAACCTCTTTTTTTCCAAGTGATTTCAACTTTGTCTATATGTTCGACGGGTTGATAACTCAGACGTTGCACGGTGTCTGATTCCAAGGGTATCGTACTCTTTTCATATTTCCTATTTGGAGCAAACGACTTTGCTGGTACTATGTGTCGTAGGTCATTTGGCATAAATGATAACTTTTGAGTGGTGATGCCTGTAAAGAAAATGGCATTTAGAATGGGAAAAAATAAAATATATTAATGTTGTTGACAATTTTGATCAATTTCTCTGATTATAATTTGTTGCAACAATTTTTACGATATACTAAAAATGTGTATCGTCATTTAAACAAAGCAAGACGTCCAACAATTTTCCTAATTAAAATAACAAAAAGAAGCGTTTAAATAAAATAATGTTAAAAATACCAAGACAATGCCCATAAGACGTCCTTTCTATTCAATTACAACCACGATGTCACAAATTTTATGACGAATTACTCAAGACGCCGATGAGCGCACAATAAAATGTATAGATATGATGTGAATGACAAAAAAAGTGAAGAGAATAAAAAAAAAAGGAGGAACTTAATGAAGATTCTCCCGTTTAAGAATACGAAATGCAAATAATAATCGATACGCGGACGAAGAAACGCGAGACAAAAGGCGGGGTTTGCGCAACAATTACAACACGGAATTTTCTGTTTACAACTTTGCGGAGGTGACGATATATCTGTTTGGCCCTTTTATGAAAAGTGCGAAGGCTACGGCGCAGAAAGATCGCTTTGAATATTCACATCAAGACGTGAACAATCCTTTAATTCTATCTGTCACTAAATCTCTTCTTTTCCTTCTTTTTTTCCCAAAAATAATGTACTCTATCACTTAATCAGTTTCATTTGTCATTTATATGTTTTTTCCGGCAAATTATCAATTTTAATCCATCCTTTATGTAACTTTAAAGAGACATTGTTTAGGTTTTTTCAGCTATTTTTAAAGTAAATTTATCTACAGATATATTAATTTTAGTGTGATTTTAGTTAGTTATATCATAGTTGAACTAAGAAAGTTAAACAATCATCAAACTATGTATAGAACTCACTATCCAGTGGTTTGGAAGAACATTTGAGATTGCTTGGAGGGACAATTTGTGGACCAGGAACTTGAAACTTCCATGAAAAGTCGCATTTTTGTGTAGTATCTTTTTGCATATCACCTTGTCCTAGCCAATTTCTACTGCAAGGCTTGATTGGATTCTCCGGTTTGACGCACCAGTTACCTAAGTAACTCAACTGTGTAGAAAGAAAAAAAAATGGTAAATATGAAACGAATACTCGTCAATTAGCACTCACTTATTAACACGATTATCTATCTTAGATGGTATTATATTTCTTAATGAATAACTGTATATTAAGTTTACTTCCATTAACTGATAATTCAATATGGAAATATTTTTCTAGGTTAATTGTAAGGTCGAAGTTAATATCGAAACAAGATATTGTTTAATCTCTGTTTTAATCGAATTTATCTCAAATGATGAGGAAGAATAATATAAAAGACCTTATTAACAGTATCATTAGTAAGAGGACAAGTAGAAAGACTGAGATTTTCCGATGGTCTGATGGGCTGTTGTCTGTCGGCTTTGCAATTGAAGAAACTCAATTTGTACGTTGTTTTGTCTTCAAAACAGGGACCAGCATTTATAAGATTTTTCTCAGCTTGACGGATTATAGGTTTTCGTGCTTTCGCACAATGAGGCCAATAACTCAGTTTGTACGTTGTATTATCTTCTATTTTGGCTTCTGGTTTTCTATACTTCGGTCGCTTAGCCCAAGGATAAGTTTCCTAAGAAAATCATCGCACTTAATAATATGAAACGCCATTAATCAATTTAAAAATAATTTAATTACAAATCAATTACTTTCAATGGTACTTTATTTGACCAATAACTTAGCTTATATGTTGTGCGTTCATCTATTGGTCCATTTAATTTGACATACTGGCCAATTGGTTTAATTGGTTGGACACGTTTTGGACAAGTTCCATCGAAATAACTTAGTCGATATGACGTTTTATCTTAATATCAAAATTATTGAATTATTATTATCTTATATCAAAAAATAATTAAATTAAAATCATCTAATAAATTCATAAATGTACGTATTCATTCACAAAAATAAATAATTGTAATATGGTATAAGTAATTATAATATGGTAAAAAATGCTATTATATCATGTAATAAAACTGATTACATAATATACAAATATTTATAGTAATTTGTATTAAAACTGTATTAGCTGTAAATTTCGAACATTTTTAAAGTTAAATTTGCAACGAATCATTAATGTTTATCTTTTGTAAATTTCATTTGAAGCGTCGAGGTATAACATATGTAGCTCAATGCCTATTGAACTTTATTGAAATTTTACTGACTTTCCATTGCACCACGAGGTTGATATAAATTGTGCCGCGCCTTAATCGGTTTAATCGGATCTATGTTTTTCCATGTAAAATCGCATTTCTGCGTAGTAACACTCTGAAGTGGTCCACTACCGAGCCACTGTCTTGAACAAGGTAGTATCGGTTCTTCAGGTTTTACACACCAGTTGCCCAAGTAACTCAGCTATGTTAATAACAAAAAACACATCAATTCAAATACCATTATTTTAATTAATACCACATTGATTTCAGTTCTTTGCCTGCTTTTTTACTATTAAAACATTTTAACGAATAGTAAATGGATAATTACTCGATTCGTTGTTTCGTCATTAAAAGAACCTTTTTCAATTTTTAAATTAGACTTCGGTACAATTGGATGAACAAATGTTCGTGGTCCATCCCAAAATGACAATTTATACGTTGTTCTATCTTCTATGCGATTTGTTGGTTTCACATAACGCTGAAATTGGAAATTGTTTATTTCAATTTTACTTTTTACGAAAGTAACATTTTGTTTTTAAATAAATAATTATCCCAACTTACTCGAACTGGCGCAAACGACTTTGGAACTTCTGGTTGAATATATTTCTAAAAAATAATATTTTATAAATTAAGAAACATATATATTTTTTATTTGATTTTACTGAAATAGTGATGAAAGCTAATGATTCTGCAAGATGACTTGCTGAAATATATATCATCGTTGAAGGAACGTTTATATAGTCATTTAAGAGACCGTAAAAATAAGTCGCTTAATATTATTAGAAAACGAAATGCAGCTTCCAAATAAATTATATAATTCGAAGATTTATAACATACGTAATACTTTGGTCGAGGAGAAGAACAACCACGGCCGTTACAGCACTCATCATGACCCAACTGAAAGCCAAGAAAATAACTGATTGCATAAGATCACGTTTAAACCATGGTTCAATGAACGACTAATCTATTAAATTTCTGCGTTATAATAATTGTTCCATTTGTCTTTTCTTTGTTATCTGCAGACATTTCTCTTAATAAACGTACATTTTACTGGACATTGTATTAATTAACAACTCGAAGAACTTACGCTTACATTTAAATTATAATACAGCAGCAAAATTATTCACTTACAGATTTTTTATTCTGCACCAAAACAGTATATTCTCGAGGAATAGTTTTTGTTCTTGAAATAAAGAAAAATGCAAATATTAATTTTATTTAATTGTAAGATAATAACTTGACAGTGAATTGCATGAATTGAAATGATTATTATCATACTGTGTAACTTCGGCTATTTCCATATTTTTCTTATGATATTTCAAAGTACGTTTGAACTAAAAATTTGTAAAAACTTATTAAATAAATAAAAACAAAACCTATCAAAATGTAAAGATTGAATACAATGTTTAATCTTACAAACAAAAGACTACATGTCGTGTAATGTCAAGATGTTTTATTAATTTAAATAATTTAAATTTTTTCTCTGTTTTGTTCTTCTTTTGTTCTTTTTTTCTATAAATAAATTTGAATGGGACAAAATTTCACATTAAATTAAATTTATATTGAACAAATCTCTTGGATACTTTTTATAGTAAAATATTTTATTGTTCACATATATACATTTATCTCAGAAGTTTATAACAATGTAATTCAATAATTTTCAGATATAAAAAATCTTCCTACAAAATAACATTTACATCTATTCGTGTGATAGTATTTAATTTCGCAGTACAAAGACGCATGTTTCAATAAAACTTCAAAGATTTCATTGGCAGTGATTTTCAAAAGTTGCGTGTTCATATAAACTAAAGCTTAACAGACAGCATGTTTAATCTTAAAATTTAAATTTGATCTTTACATAATTTTGTTAAATTTGTTTTGTATTAAATAAATTACAATAACTATGCAAAACTAAGGCCAAATCTTTGAGCAATTTCCGGAGTGTGAGTAGTAGCTACGGCTAAGAGTAAGGGTAGATCCGCTGCATCCACGTCAAGTGCACTGGTTATATTATCAATACTAACGTCGCCCACATTAGCCACCATCAACATCTGCGCGAGAACTTCACTTCTCAGCCACATTTCTCGTAATCGAGTTTCTAATAATACTATACACTGTAAACAAATTGAACAAACATTAATTATTATAGTTATTATCTAATTTACAAAATTGCACAGTTTTTAGTTTAACAATGAATCTTACATGTTCGGGAGATTTATATTTTTTCCATATATACAAAAAGCCTTCCAACATGTTTGAAACCAATCGGGACATTCCTATTGGCAGAGGCAAATCACGTTTGTGCAATTTGTTGCTTAAAAGTCCAACTTGCCAACTATCCAAATCAGCTAAAATGCAAACAGCCTCATCCACTGTTTGATCGAGAATGGGAAATTTTGCAAGAATATTGATTTCTTCCTGTATAGGCCACCACCAATCTGCCACTTTTTTCAATTCTTCTTCTGTATCACATTTTCTTCTTTTATCGATAGTGTCATTTTTTATCAAACCCTGCATAATCATCCCCCAGACATAACCAAAATACGAAGTTAAATTTAACATTTCGGTGGCAGGTATTTTAGTACTCAATAAACTTTTTGTAAATCCAGTGGGTTCGGTTTTCGTATTTGCTGGATCTAGTACAGTTTTATTTGACCTAAAATTCAGATGCAATTTTATTACATTTTGTGATAAGAAATAATAACAAAAATAAAAATTAAGTTATTTAGAGGACTATAAAAACCGTTCAATAAAAAAGGAATAATTTTGATAATCAAAACGAATTAAATTAATTGATAATTAAAAAACATTTAATAATAGTTTCAATTTGATATCAATTGATTTAACCATGCAATGATTTCTTCAATATTTAAACTAGCCTTTTAATAAAGTCGGTGATCTGTCCGTCAAATCGATCGAATAATTTTACGTCACACTATAGACTACATTAATCTACATAAAAATTGATAAAATGAAATTTACTGAGGCATAGGCAGTTCAATAACCCAATTCTGTTGTAACAAGTCTTCTAAAGTCACTTCCTCATCTACTTTCAATTCTGAATTTTGACTTTGCAATTCTTGATCCTCTTTTGTTTCTGACTGAGCGATTATCTTGAGATCATCAACCACTATGTCAGTCTTAATTTTAATATTACGGCAAATCTCGCAAATTGTCATCGATTGACTTGACTGTGATGGCATAAACAGACGTCGTTGATTTTGAGGACTTTTGGACAACGACGGAAGCGCACTCGCGCACTGGCAAATGTTGCGCTGTTTACGCCCGTAGGATACATCTTCATCGCCAAGCGTGAAATAAACCGAGCGTCTCCTTTCACTATTCAAATCCTCGCTCGAGTGGAACGCTTTGTGTCTATTATTAACGAAATTACCATAAGAACATATAGTTCCATCATTTTGAAATGCTTCTTCTGTTTTTAGAGTCTCGAAATGACCGAAGTTGCCGAGCGAAGACGTACGTCGTTGATCGAGACGCATTAATTTTGAAGCATCGGTCTGAAAAAAATGGAATAAACACTTATATAATGAAATTTTGACATTATGCTACATTGTTTGATAATTCTTTGAATATCAATCGAATTTATATAAATGAAAGCGAAAAAGTGGTACGAGAGAAAAGATCAACGTAGTTGACTCATCAATTGACTTTTATATTTGACACCTTTGAATACATATGTAATTCATTTAAATATACTTAGAAAGTTATTTTGAATGTCTCGCTTCCGCAACGGAATTTAAATTTATGAAAATTCAATTGCAACATATTGTAGAAATGCTTCTTATTTTTCTACTTGCTATTTATATCAAGAAAAGTTTAACATTTAACAAACTTTAAAATTGTCGATTGTGTAATAAGCGAATAATCTGGGAACCACAAATGAAGAAATCCAAAATGATATTATATTATAAAATATAAGATAGAAAAATGATCATCAATTGTTGAGACTTGCTTAGAGCAGTCTGAAACATTATATCATAATAGAAATTTGCAGCGAGAGATTAACCGAGCCAATTAATCATTGCAGCAAACATTTCTCTTTGATCGATAAATTTTGTCCACACTTCCTGTAAAGTCATCCATTCCGAGTATACGTACTTCATTTTTCGAAGCAAATGCGCTAATAACTATCTGCACAGAACTCAAAGGATAGTCACTTTCATCGTTACTTCCATCATTAAGCAGCCCATCAGAAGCAGCATTATCTGCACAATGCATTAACCCAGACTGTTGAAAGCTAACGTTTTGCGTCAAACCATAAATATTCATTTCTTTTTGAAAAGTTCCCGTTCGCTTCAACTTAGACGAAGTCGTGGTGCTAACTTTGTTTTCCGTACTTTCATTTTTAAAACTTTCACCTACGTCCAATTCACGGTCCTCACCAACATCATCCAAAGGATTTGGTACTTTTTGCACATCCACAAACGAACATAACTTGTTTTCAACACTGCGCAAAGTAGCGATTGATCTTTCCACGTCCTTCTCCAGAGAATAACGTTCGTCGCACTTTTTCTCTACTATTCCACTGCGCAAGAAGTAAGATGCAAAACTCAGCACGGAATTGATCAAACTTCTTTTTGCTGAAACACCAGCTATCACAGTTTGAACTATTCTAAGAGGACTCCCGAGGGCACCATGTAAATCGCCCAGTTGTGCCCACAGGGGATTGTAAGGATACCACTGTTCCCATTCGTCGATCTGAAAATAATGCCTTCTTATTATGCGAATTCTTATATTTATTCCAAATTTCGAATGTGAGAACTGAACTTTACCAATTTATGATTATCGCCAGAAGCTACTGTGCGAACCCAACCAAGATGATGTGTCAGAATTCCTGTTATAAAAGTACTTAAAAAACTGCAAAAATTAATGTAACAGAAATTAAATTTAATTTAATTTATAAACTAAAATACTTATTTGAATTTATCTAAAAAATTACATACAAATTTGTCGTTTTTGTGTCAATTTTGTCAAGAAGACGACCCATTTGTTCCAAATGTTGGTTCAATTTTACAGATGCTGGTTGTCCGGAAATGATAGAATGTAGAAGAACATCATGCCATAAGAGTAGTGGCGAATCGTTGTTATTTTTAAATAAATACAAAAGCCACGCAGTGCAGCAGGATGTTGCCTTTTGTAATCGCTCGATAAGACCGCCATTGCTTTTTCTCGTGGGCTCAATGCAACAATATCGTAATCTATCCAGCATCCCTTCTAAAAGTGCTGCGTGCTCCAGCAACTTGCTTTCCATCATTCTAAAAATGGAAAATTGTACTAGGAAGTAAACAGTGCCTTACTTCTTAACAATTGAGAATTATCTTAATTATTAAGTTCAGACTGCAAATATGAACAAAGTAAAAGTTAAATAATTATTTTGAAATTATACTTCAAAATTAGATTCATTACTTTAAATTGAATATGATTTCAAAGTGTTTCTTTTTACATGTAACTTCTTCATATTTCAGTATTGAAGTTCAATCATATGAATTTTCAGTTACTATATTTTATAAATAACTAATACAAATCTTGATTCATCTGGAAAATCATACTTGATTAACAAATGACATTTAGTTGTAATTTATTTTCTTGTCGATATTTTCAATGGATATATTTTATTTAATCGCAATACTTAGTGCAAAATATTTATATCATTGTTTTAACTTCTTTTACTTTTCAGCTCCAGGTCTCAGTCGAATCAGCAGTGTCAATCCAAGTCTTGTTTTGTGACGTCGATTTTCTTTACCAGGTACAATGTTATCGCCATAATAGCCAAACAGATTGTCGGTGTCGGAAAAACTAAAGGATGTTGAAACAGCTCGCAGCCACCTTCGTCGAATATTGGAAATGCTGCTGCCGATACTCGATGAACTGCTTTTATCAAAAGATTGATTGCCTAAGAACATTTTTAATATTAGAAATAAATAAAATCGTTGTACTGATAAATGGTGGTATTAACGATACAAACATTCTAAAATGTCAATTAATGTTTTAGTGTGAGAAATCATGATCAAATTTGCATAATATAATCATTTTCATTACGATGATCGTGACTTTAATTTCAACATTTGTTTTCTTACTGTTAAATGAATATTAATTAAAAATAAAGATTAAATTAATCATGTATTTTATTGTTTTTAGATTAATTTTGAAAACTCACTTCCAGAAGGTGGTGAAATATCCACAATGCAGCCACTACTTGCATTAGAACATACCGAGTTCTTAACATTTTCAGGACTAAGACTATTTCCAGATAAATAACCGGAACTTGGACGAGAACCTGTGAGTAGGAAGTTTAAGCAATTACTTCTTTATCTAACATATTTTAATACTTTTTTGGATATTTATTTCAGATACTTCTTTCTATGTTACTTTAATTTAATTTAGTTGTATTATGTAACTCGTCTTATATATTTTGTGAAAGTTTCGATGTATGTGTTGTGTTATATCACTGAAAATATATTCAATTTTTTTAATTATTCGACTTTTCCGCAAATTATAATCGTAAAAGTCTAATTTTTTAATATATAATTTATAATTTAAAAAAGTTATTAAATTTAACAATAGATGTTTTGCAACTAATGCAACTAATGAAATAAATTACTTACTTTGTGTAACACTTCCGCTACTAGAATTTAAACGTCCCAAAGTGTCATCTGATACTTTGTCTCTAAAAATATATATACATATTTAAAACCTATTTTTCTTAATAAATTGCTTAAATACATGAGTTTATATTAAACATTTTTTTAATAAAATAATAATTTTTATTTTCTTTAATATTAATAAAAAAAATAATTGCATTAATTAACATAATTTTTCATTTGTATTCATATACTGACCTCTGCTTACAATTGGTGTGTTCAGAATCTGGAAATACTTTGGTGCACATAATGCAGGGAGGAGATTCAATCGAGTGAATCTAAATGCACAGATAAGTACAATGCAATTTCATCACTAAACATTTGATTAATTATTATTGCATTATTAGATTCAATTTTTTCGATACATTGTTTTGCCGACAATTTTTAAACTAATACTTATTAATTTCATCATAATAAATATATTGCAGAATTTACAATGGAACAAAAAGTGATATACAGTCGGATGATTTTATCGAAAATTCGATCAATTTTCACAATATACATTTGAATGTTAAATTAAACGTCGAAAATAATAGATTTCATGTTGAAATGTTTATGCGAAAAAATGTTTATGCGATATATAGAAAAAATGCTATATTTTTTTAAGGTTTTATTTTTTCTATTATTTAATTGAAACTACCTTAAATGATGGTCCTTTGTAAGTCATAGCGACAGTGCCAAAAACCATTTCGCTTAATAAACCTACATCTTCACTACTTAACTGAACAAACTGCTGTAAAAATAAGAAAATAATATAATCGGAGAACTCATTCATCGAATCAACTACAAAATATAGTTACATTGTTTAAAGTTTATACATCATTTTCACCTCATGAGATGCTCCATCTGTAGATTCAGTTTCCAATTTTTTGTTACTTTCAGTTTGATTCGCCGATGCATTAACATTAACTGCATCTTCGCATTTATAAGAGGATTTTGCATTTGAGACAGAATCAAACAATAATCTTCGACCTCGTTGTTCACATTCTCGAAACAATAGAATCCGAATGTGATCTGAACCAAAGTGCAATATGTTACTGCAATTCAGAAATTTCATAATTTGAAATAATATTAATTTAGAATAATCTAGAAAAAAATACGTAGCAGAAAAAATGTTAATTACTTGTTATATAAATTAAAATTACCGTTAATCAGTGGTTCAAAATGAATGGTCAACATTTTCAAATAAGAATGGAAAATTATTTATCAGTCATTTTTCACGGAGTAAACCAGCAGAAAGTGATATTTATAAATTATTTGACAAATCTGTTCCAACTTCTTTGCTTTGAAATTTGGCCGCTTGTCAAAATTGTATATGATAATGTATAATCAGAACTTTGTTCATGAATGAACATGTTTTTCGATAGATGATTGTAAAATTGAGTAAAAATTAAATTCTAATAACGTGATTTATCATATCATCATTACAGAAATATCTAAAGAATATTATTACATAAAGTAAAAGTAATATAAGCAACATTTGAAGTACTGGACATTTCGTATATTTTATGTCAAACCTTACATATAATATAATAAATTCTATACAACTTGTTTAAACAAGTAAATTTGATCATTTGTGCTAATAAAGAAATACACCTTCTCTTATGTTCTTATTTTATCCAGAAAATTTAACAACTTCCCTATATCACTTTCTAAATCTAATAAATGAAGATTAAAGAAGATTTCCGTTTATATAACTTATTATTATTCTATCAATTTGACATGCATTTTCTGTGTTGGAAAATATCTAAAAAAAAAAGTTGTATACAACTTTTCTAAAATTATGCACAATAATTCAGTTATATTTTACATAAAATCATTAAAAAGAATTTAGCATTTCATGTTTGCTAATTAAATTAACTAACAAAATAATTTCTTTATTTAATTTAATTAAATCAAATAAAAAATAATACTTTTTAATAATTTTTCATTGACAAGTTTTCCAATTAAAAGTCACTCCAAAAGTCATTCAAATAAACAAGACATTTAGATTTTGTTTCTTTCGTTCGATCACAAACGAATGCATTTTATTAGTAATATAAAAATCACATACACGTCATCATAAATAATTATAATACACTCCCAATGCAAGCAGTTAATATTGACAACACCTCAGAAAATATCACTTTTTGATCACACAAAAAAACTTATTCGAGCAATTTGTATTTCGCAAAAAAGAAGAAAAAAAACCATCACAAAGAAGAATGCAAATCAGTCGGAAGCGTAGAGAAAAAGCGGACCTCAGAATTTCTCACCTATCGGATGCTGGAATTTGACGCGGCTCGTTGCTATTAGTTGCGAAGCATTTTTTGCGCGCACGTAATTTTTGAAAAAATGACATCACAATTAAATTACAGAAACGCTCGATCGCGCTTTAGTCCACATTTCTTTTTTGCTTTCTTTTTTTTTCTTCGTTCTTCTCCCTTTTTTTATCGGCAAAAAATTGTTCGAACAAGAATTCAACCATTTATCAGTACCAAACGAAACTGTAAATAAAGTCACGTGCTGACAAGTCACATTTTGCAGTCATATGATTGCAGTGACATACTAAGATGCGGGTTTCTATCGTCTAAATGCGTGCCACACGTAATAGCGCATTTGAGAGAGATGCATAAATGTGTGATAATGCTAGATAAATGAAGAGAGGATCAAACTACGCATCTTGACTATAGATCAAAAAGTTAAAATCGGCCACAAATATGTTTGCCATCACGTGATAACGTGCAGAAGGTGCTTCTGCACGGGCTTGAGCGACATCTTCGAGCGTGGAATTTAAGTTGCAACGCGGTGCAATGTTATCGATTGAACATTTCGATGAACAAAATTATAACTTTTTGTTAAGACACATTTTTTTGCGAAGTTGAAAATCTAATCTAAAGTCGCAATTATTGCATTCTACTTTAAGTTACTTATCATAAAGAAATAAAATTAATAATTTTATTTGCGATTCTTAATGATATTTAAAATTACCATTTTCAATGACCTTCAGAATGAATATTTGCTATCTTTTATGATATTAAAAATTTTGTGTAACATTTAAAATATTATTTAGAAAAAAAATTTTTTAGTTGAATTTTGCAAAGTTAAAATTGTTTTTCAGAAAAATGATTTTTAATTTTAGTTTTACTTGTGATCGCAATTTGTTCGTAGTACTTATATTTCAATTTAGAGCAAAACGTTATCGTGGCAAACGATATTTAAGCATTTATGTATCTTCGTAACATTTGCGATCGATCTCACATACAGTTGGGTTATTGAAGGTTCTTCATTACTATGGCATTTTATCGTGGACGTACAAATCGCTGAATCTATTCATTATCATTATCACTTTTAGCAATATATTTCGAAACGTCGCTGAAAGCACGTTTAATATCATTCTTGTTAGAAATGTTTAAGTAAAGTGGAAATTGTATTGTGAAACTTATCGTTAGATCTCCTCGTTCGCGTGAATTTTCCACTAATGGCAAACCTTCGCCGGGTACAATTTTTTGATAATTTGAACTAAAGAAATAAAAACAAATTTCAATGCTTCAATACTTTTAAAAGTTATTACAATGATTTATTATTGAAATGCAGTTAGCATTAATAAAATATGCTTACGTAATGATCGACGTTATATTCAGTCGAATGATTCTTCCGTCGATAGAGTTTATCGTGATGGTCGTTCCGAATAATGCATCTTGCAAGGTGACATTAACCATCATAAGAAGATTTGCACCATCTCGTTGAAATATTTCATGCGGCCTATCTTCAGTCGTAAAAATGATATCGCCTGCACAAATTTGAAATATTGATTATTCGTGCTTTTTAGCACACTCGGTGTTGTATGTATACTCATACCTGGAATCGTACTTGGAGCTTCATCTCCTTCATTCGCAAAAATAAATTTCGTTCCTTCTGGTGTGCCAGGTGAAATAGGAATTTTCAGCACTTTTTCTACCTCGACTACCTCATCCGAGTGATCTTTAAGGACACGCTTTTTTATAACTATCTTCTTAAGGCCTCCAAAGAAAATCTTTAAATTAAACAAATATAAAATTGTAACAATAAATAATTTGTTTTAATTATTAATTTAAATAAATTGTTTAAGCTATTATTATTTACTTCTTCGAGAGTTAGAAATAATGTTTTTGTTATATTTTCTCCTTTACAAAGCTTTGCTTGTGGTTTTTGCTTTAAGATTAGTAAGGATGTATCTTCTAAATTACATAATTCGGTACATAAATTGTAATTGATAAATTTTCTATAAAAATAACAAAATAATGTACATTTTACATTAGAAAATAGTACAAGTTATACACTTACATTTATAATGTTATTAACTTAATGATTATTTCAATTGTATTTTATATGTTTAATACTAATTTACACTCAGAGAACGGTTAAGTTAAAACAACTAAAAAATTTTTGAAATGAATAAAATAAGTTAAAATGATGAAAATTTAGTTATTTTAATTATAATATTATTTACTTTATTTAAACCTTTCTGTGTGTGAAGTTAATAGTTAAATAATACAAATATATTACCGAAGAGTCTTGATAGGATCTCCATGGTAAACAAATGGTTTTGCCCATCCATATGGTTCACTTATCCCTTTTAGCAATCCTTTCGCACCGAAATTATCATAAATCAATCTTGTTTTGGGATTTACAAGAATTTCATAAGCTTCAGCAACTGCATGAAATTCCTGAGGTAATTTGTCTTCGCAATTTTCAATGTCATACTCTATCAAAAAATCCTTAAATCTAGAAATTGAAAAAAATAATTAAATACGTTCATTTTAATAATTTAAAACAATGTTTTTAGTTTCTTCAAAACTTGCTTACGCTTTTCTGATATCCAAAAAATGACAATCTTGATTTAAAGATAAAATATCATAATAATCAATATTGTATTTGCACTCACATTGCTCCAATTCACAATCACAAAGATTTAACTCACATTCACAGTTTTCGTTAGACATTTTTGAATTCAATTTGATATTTCAAGTACAAAATAAAAAAATAACTGTCGGTAAAAAAGATTCCACCATAATTATTTAAGTACATTAACCTTTCGAAAATAAATAAATAACAATACAAAAATAATGTAATAAAATAATTGATATCATTAATAATATTTGAAATCATTAATTATACATTTTTTTTTATTTAATAAAATTTAACTTACGTCAAAACTAAAAAATATGCACCAATTCTTTCAAAATACCGGAAACAATTAACTGACTCATTTTTATTACATACATGCTATTTTGTTTATTTTTATATAATCGAATCGATTGTCAAATGTTAACGTTCAGATTTTTTAACAAACAGTCGATTGACAACAACGAGTGACATGTCTATGCCTGATAATGTGCCGTTGAATCGACAATTGTTACAACTTTTGAAGCGCAACAAATAAAAGCAAACGTTGAAAAAAAATTGCCATTTACCGTGGAAGGTTAAAATATACAACTTGTTATCATTTTAGCTATATCAGCTGATTCACTATGAGTTATAAAAAAGGTATTTAAACTTTGATTTTCTAATTACATATAACAAATGATAATACAAACAAAATTAAAAAAAAAAGTACAAAAGGTTGGAAAATCATATTAACTTTATTATTATTAAACTAATTATTAAAATATTACATACTTTAAAAAATAAATTAAGCAAGTTACATGAAATAAGAAAAAAAATTTTTGCAGTGTCAAGAAAGTTAAAAAAAGCATTGGAAAATGAAGAAAATGAGGAAAATCTGACGTATATGGAAATTGATCTGAACTCATTCATCAGTACAAGCGGCGAAGGCGTGTTTGTGATATCAGGCGATAATCTGTCAACGGCGGACAATCAAGTGGGTGTTTTGACAGAGAGAAACACGAATGTTGACAAGAGTCGGAAAGCTGATGGTGTTGATGTGAAAGGGTCACGTGATCGGGATGTCCAGGACAATGTCGTACAGGAGCAGCTGTGCAAGTCAGCTACGCTTCTGAGAAATGGCGAATCCAAAGCTGCGATCAAACAAAAGATACCCCGACCGCCAAATGCTTTTATGATTTTTGCCAATGAATGGCGCAAAAAACTCGCGACTGAAAATCCTAAAGAATCCAATAAAGATATCAGTGTTAGGTAAAATGATTTGTTCAATTTGTATAATTATTATTATATTATTATGTTAAATTAAACTGCAATTTAATACATTTGTTAAATGCTGTATTTTTAAATGTTAAATTTTATAAAATCTTGATATAAAAAGTATGAACATTAAATTAATTTAAAAGACAAATTAAACATTATCTGTAATACAAATTGCGCTAAAATAATTACGGTGAAACTTGAAAATATTTTAAGTAACATAGAAAAATAAAGCATTAAAAATATTGAATAGAAGCTATTAATTTATAATAGCTTTTAAAAGTTATATATTTAACGACATTATCAACTACTGAAATAAAAAGCTTTTTCATGTAGTATGGGAAAACAAAGTAAGAATAAAAAGAAAATGACATTTAGAATATTTTTATGATCGCATTAAATGGGGAAACTAAACATTTTCATATTTACTTGGTTGATCAATGATTACACTTTTGTTAATACAATCATAACAAAAATTATAATTTTTACTAATAAAACATAGATTTATTTTATTTTATAAATAAGTATAAAGATAAATATGGTAAAATAAGAAAATATCATTTATAATAAAAATAAAATAAAAAAACACCATTTATCGTTTGTTTAAAGATTAAAATTACTATAAATTATAATTTCGTTGTTATAAAATTATTCTTACTATAATAATTGTTTCATATTGAAGTCTGGTTGAGCGATTATTTGTACACATTCGTAAATCCATACGTATTATTAATAGAATATTTAAATTTGGTATTTGTAGATTGGGCGTACTGTGGAAGAGTATGTCAAAGGACGTCAAAGAAAAATATTTCACTTTGGCGCGACAGGTTGACGCCGAGCATAAGAGAAAATATCCTGGTATGTTCATGCATGCACATTTTGTTCCATGAGTTTGTAAAATGTGTTCATTTAATCTTCTTTGGTTTTACGCCCTCCCACATTAAATCCCTTAGCATCCATCAATTGATCCATCGATCGATGATATCGCATCTGCGTTATCTATTTTTCGTCATTATTTTCCGGAAACATCGTTCTTATTGTCCATTCGTGTCCTGTAAATTATTCGTCGGACAGTTCGTTTTGTTCGCGTTCTCTACATCAATCAACTTTTGACAATAGTTTAACGCTGTTTTGGGTTTCTGCTTTTAGTCTACCTTTTTTCCTCTTTTTATAATTTTTTTTAGCTTCAATGTACAAACCAAAATCGATACGCGGTTCACATCAGCGTCAACTGAAGCACCATGCAGAAATACGCGTCACGAATAAAAAGAACAAAACGAAAGAAAAGGGCATGCAAATGTTTTTTCCTCTTTGTTTTTCTTTTATTTTGCTCTCTTTAATTGTTAACACAAAATGAAATGATGTAAAATTTTGTTACACGCAAATAAATCAATTATCGAATCCTGCGGTTTTCTTCAAATGATATTCTTATTCAACAATAATTCCGCGGATTAAGCCAATTAAATATCGATTAAAAGCGCGAAGGTGGGAGTGAGATCGATTGAAACGCCAGTAGGCGTTTAAATTTGGCTTTTTCTCTTCGTTTAATCATAGACTTTGATATCTCTGCAGAGCTTTCAATTGAGTTTGCTCGTGATATAAGTATCGTGATTTTTAATGAGTTACTAATTGATATTAAAATTGTCTTCTTTTTGGAAATTACATTAAGTAGATTCATTTTAACTTCGACATACGCCCAAAGGGCAGTCAATTAACCAATGTCAAACAGTGCATTGCGATGATTATAATTTGATTATAAAATTGCGGTCGTCTTCATCAAATTATGCTTTTCAATTGCAATTTAAAAAATTGCAGTTTTTAAATCAGCGATAATTAATTGTATAAAAATATGTATTTTAATTGATATATTCATGATGATTCAACATGATTTAAATATGTTAATATTCAATGAGTGAATTAACATAATAATTTGTTGCAAATGAATATTTCATTTCAAAGACATCGTCACTTGAATATTATCTGAAATATGAAGAGGGATTAAACATTGTCGACTGATAAAATTGCTGGTCACACTGGACAGTGCAAAGTGGATAAGCCACAAATGACCTTTGGAAAAGGTTCGAAATCCGCAATCGTCGGCAATTGCCCGACCATAATTGCCACAGTATCCGGCGAGTGGCAAAAAGCCCAATCGAAGAAGTTGTTAGTTCTTAGAAAGAGAGAGAGAGAGGAAATCCCGTCAGCCCAAAGTGATGTTCCGGATAAAAGTCGTCGGTTGAAAAGTGACGACAAAACAGGCGACGATAACAGACGTGACAAAAGAGCGAGCGGAATCAGAAGTTGGAAAAGGGGAGCAAGTTGGAGAGCATAAGGGGAAGAAAGAAGAGAGTTGGCTATCAATGATTTTTGCGCAGGACTTTTTGACGCCTTTTTCGGGGGGACAAGTTCGAGTAGTAAGAAAGAAAAAGAAAGGAAGGAAGAAGGGAGGCAAAGGTGCGCTCAGTCGACAGGTAGACTGGCCGTGGGCGGTGACGGGGGTGGCTCGGATGAAGCGGAGGGAATCCCCTCGCCGAGGTTGTCGGGTGGTCGAGCAAACGAGCGAGAGAAACAGAGACAGAGACAGCGAGAAAGAGAGATGGAAAAGGAGAAAGAGCGAGCTCAGCCGAGGTATTGATTGCGACGCAACGTCCGCGGATCTGCCGTGCTCGGGTCCCACGAGGGCTCAAGCCCCCCAACCCCTAGATACCCGCAGGAAAAAAAACGACCATAAGTTGAAAACGCGGAGGAAAAGCCGCGCAGTGCGAAACTTTGCTGCCTATTTCACGAGCGTTTTAGCTACTCGCTGATGATGCCAATGGTATTTAGTTTACAGTCGTGATTTGAATTCAACATTCTGATAACATTTAACGAGGAATTAGTCTGGCTTAATATATTTGTAACGAATGCTGTAAGATCATTAAAACTTAAGATATTCCGAGATGTTATTTATTCAAAGTTACTGATACGTTAAATTTATCTCACCAAGAAGTGAGATTTATAATTAATAACACTTTGAAATAAAAGTTACAATTTTGACACTTATCTTTAAAAGATAAATGTTTCAACGAAACTGGAAAGTCAATAACATTGTTATTAATGGAAATGGATTTCTAATAATGAAATGTCGATATACTTTAGACATCAAATGACGATCAAAAGAATCTGTTTCAACTACTTGTTCAAATAAGCGTAATTTGAGATACCGCAATGTTCGGGTCCTTTGCGGTATTGCGACCGGGAATTTCAATCTTCAATTAGGCTACTTTTTTTCTTTCCTATTGTCCCTGACTTTAATCTAAATTTCTTGTACACAACAACTTTTTATCCCAATTGATTGTAAGCTAAATGGTCGACTTGTTGAAAGAAGACTTAGACAAATCATTTCGAAACGTAGAAATGACTAATCAATAACAGTTCTGGATTATTAAAACAAGTCACACAATTTGCAATTTTTAAATAAAAAAAAAATTATACAAAATGTATATAAATTGCAACTTTGTTCAAATTAACTTTGTTGTTTAATTTAAAAATGCAAATTCTTTCAAATACATATTTATTTCATTATTAAAACTTAATTTTGTATTTATATATTCTACTGAAAGTGGAGTAATCGAAATATGTGACTGAAATCAACAAACATAATTTATTTATTTCTCAATTACTTGCATAGAAGCCTGTTAATCTTTATTCCCATCACTTCGGTATCAGATAAATATTTTTCTTTTTCGGAGTAACTCATCGTTGGTAATCGCTCCATTCAAGAGTATTGATCGTGCTAAAAGAGATCACAGTATACCGGTCGTGTTTCCCAAACACTATCAAAAACATTACCGAAGTAAAAACAAAAATAATAAAACGAGACAACATAAGTTTATGCAAAACTTGTACAGTTTGAAACTTGACGCCCATCCAAATAAATAACCAACTGTTGAATACACTTATAATTGTCAAATTTTACGGCAAAGTGTATTCATATATTTCGCAAACTCCGCTTCCAGTTCAATATCAAGCTCATTCTTTTAATAACCATAAAATCGATCATTTTGCAACTCACAAACGACTTCTTCTTTTCTCCCCCATACATAATGATCGTTAAGAATGCCAATGTGATTTTCCAGCTGAATTTGTATCGTATTATTTCATCCCCGAGTTCAATCAAAGACACCCGTCTACATCCATTCATTAAAGAAGAGCAAAAAATCCCTCTTCCTTCAACATCACTCAGCAGTCAACGAGTGACCTACAAAGCGCTCAACGATCTTAAATCCCTCGTTCCCTCTGGCCTCGTCAATCATGCAGATGTCGCTGACGATAATACCATTTTTTCCTCTTTTTTTTTTTGACAAAAATTTGCGACGAAAAATCTATACGTTATCGCACGAAGTGGGTATATATATATAGGACGAGGCGTATTGACATACGTGGGTGGCTGGGCTGACGTGGCGTCGCACGTGTGTGCGACATTTTTGCGACACCTCGCCCTATTTCACCGGCGCCCCCTGCATGCATTTGTTCTTTCTCCCTTTTCTGTCTAGGCATTGGAGTTGGAGCTCTCTCTCTCTCTCTCCCTCTCCCTCTCCCTCTCCCTCACCCTCTTTCTCTTTTTTTCTGTCTCTCTCTTTCTATTCGGGACTTTGAATATCTTTAGACGATGGCGCGCCAACGTCTGGCCAATTGAGTAAAACCATCGTCCGTGGAAGTCTGAGTCTGGTCGCGCTTATCTGCGCATTGTCGCGCTCCATATAAAGCCCCTCCGCGAGATATCGGCTGCGCGTCGTGTGCGTGGGTGCAGTCGCGGCGTCGTCTATCGGTCGACGTCTGTGCGCGTGCACCACGTCGCGGCTCTTGTTGCTACTCGAGCAGTTAACTCCCCGACAGGCCATTGACAACTCCACGCTTTTTTACTTTCTTCCTTTTTGTCTTCCTTCCTTCCTTCCTCCTCTTCTTCTAACTTATTCTTCTTGACAACTTCGTGGCAAACTTGCGAACCAGACACTGCACTGGCTCGGGCCATAAACCGATCGATCCACAACGCAGGATGACCTGAAAAGTGCCGTTTTCTTTGCGTGCATGCAAAATATGTATATCATCAAAATATAACGTTGTCAGTCAGTGGTGTTGTGACGAAACGAATATAGAAGTCTAGACGAAGGCGCTGATTAGACCGGGCTGAAAGTAAACAATGACAGTCATTAGACGACAGATTGACAGTGATTGATAACACAACAGATGGTGATGAGTTACAGCAGAATTTGACAGTTGAACAGGAAGTTAAGGTGGTTGCTTTGGAGAATTGATGAAATCAAACTGTGACTAGAAACAATCTTCAAAACTGCACAATCAATTGATATTCAAATTTAATGATTAATGCTTACATGTGCCAACATCCGTTGCCAAATTGTAATTAATTGTAGGCAACTCTTCTAAAGATTGACCAATTCTTTGAATGTGTCTGAGCTTACTGAAGATATTGAATGCTACAAAATTGATGGTATCTTCTTGTGACATTTCATCTGAAGATCAAATCGAGTGCCAACTTTGTCCAATCAATGTTTTCTTTTTGTTTTGACACTTTCAAGTAACTTGTAGTGCCAAATTTCAAAGATACTGAATAACAAATCATCCAGAACAGGATGACAATCATGTTGAGCAAATTTTGCCGCTGCTTCCATATAGAGAGTCACAAGTATGTTCGACCCAAGTGTCCGGCAAAGAAGTGCCGGATGTATCGGTATGATCCGCGACGACCCAGTCGTCAAATTTGAATTCTTCCAGTTGACAAAACGAAAGGTGGTCTTCGCATCCAAACTAGCTTCCACGTGTGTTTATATAACAAAATACGATTGTTAATCCAGTGCTTTTTGCGTAGGTTTATTGGCTGTTTTGTTTTTGTTTGTTTGTTTGTAAGTTTAAAAGTAATTGTTGAATCTCATTGAGTCTACCAAGTTTACGTCATTCTCGTGTTTATGTGTATGAAAGTTATAATCGGCAAAAAATATTCAAGATGAATTGCTGCAACTATGTACAAGCTTACTCAAGAACCGGACACTTTTATCAACAACACCCGTTTTATTATGAAAACATGATGGGCGATGCGTATGCGACCTACAGCACCCACCGGGTGTCCAATGCCATTGAAAACAATGCGTTTCGATACAATCGCATGCTCTCAGCGTACCCCACAGGTACGAGACCACAAGCCACCTTACTTGAGTCACTGTAGACCCGTCGTTTATCAAACTCTTGCGATTTTTTATTTAGTTGGATTTTCAACATTAATTTATCCATTTTTTTGCTTTGATTTAATATTTCAGTTTATTATATAAAATATCATTTAAGAATAAATGTTTTTTGTTCTTTTTATTTAATTTCATATTTCATATTTTGTTTTATTATTATTGTATTTATAATAATAATAATAATAATAATAAAAAATAAAAATAGGAAATATATTAACATTAATAATTATTTGTTATCATAATTAATTAGTATTAGTTTTGAAGCATTTACATATAATATTATTATGAACAGATGATAGTATGAGGATAATATTTAATACTATTTTTGAAATATATTGTAATGTCCTGATAATAATCGAAATTGTTTCTTGACGTCCGCTAAATAATTTATTAATATTTATTACGTGCGTTTAATAATGAATTTCGGGAATTAATAACTAACATTACATTCATATTTCAATTATATCCAGTTAATGTCAAAATAATATTATCTCTTAATATTAAATTAATATTTACATATATTCAGTCTGCTGTGGTAATAATTTTGTCATATAAAATGTTCTTGTCAAACTGGGTCAATTACCCTAACTTGTTTATTTAATAATGACTTTAAAAAATATGAATGATTAATGGAATTTAATATTTAACATTTCATATTCATCAGTTTAACTATTTAAAAAGAATAAAATTAAACAGATAAAGTTATTTATTTAGTCATAGTTTCGTGCGTACTCGAATTAACAGTTTCAAACAATTCCTAATAAATGTTTCAAATTTCCTAATACGCAGATTTAAACACTGTATACATAAATATACATAGTTTGTATGTGTTAGAAACTGTGCAAAATTTATTTGGAATAATAGAATCCTTCAACACGCGTAGTAAAGTTTTCATAATTTTGTCTATATTGTTTATAAGTCATTTTAATAACATTTTATGATAATTAAACAAATATTGAATTTTAAAAGCTTAATTATTATGTTTAAACAAAAGTACTTACATTTTTCGTTAAACCAAAATCAACAACAAAATGGCAAAAGATTACTTTCAATTTAGAAGGAAACAAAGTTACAATCAAAGCCGACAAATAGAAGTCTTTGATTTCGCGAAATGAAATTTTGCGTCGCGATAAATAACGCACATCCGTGTGCGTCGGCAAAAAACGGAAACTGGCGAAAAAAGAAATTGTACCGATATGAAAATACAAATGCGATAACTTGACTGGAGAAAGAAAGAGAGAACAAAAAAGTTGAAATGTGGTGCAGCCAGAAAGGAGAACAATTTTGGAGTGCGTTACCCATCGTGTGTTACCGCTGTAACTGGTTTTAGAATAGCGAACAAAGAAAGGAAGATGTAAATGAAAACAACAAACAGAGCCGTCCATAAAACACTCAACTTTTTATATTGAATGTTTACAAAAATACTTTTCATCAACTTTTATGTGCTTCTCGCACAGTTTCTTTACTTCTGTTTCTTGAAACCTTGAAATGTTCAAATATTCGGCATCCTAAGCGGAACATATTTCTTCTTAACAGTACATCAATAATTACATATGTTTGAAATACATTTTTTAATTAACATCTTTTAATATATAAAAAAGTATAAAATGTTGCAAGTATAAATAATATTTTGTAAAGATCGTTAATTTAAAGTAAGAATGTTATCAAACGACTTTTCTTATAGGATTTCCTTTAGAAAATTAAAGCTTTAATTTAAGTATACATATATATTTTAAAATTTTAGTTAAATTAATACAAATATATTTTAAAAAAGTAAATGTTAGCTAAGAAGTTGTGTATTACATTTTTTAGTAAATTTTACTTAAAGAAAAGTGTAATATATTAAAAAAAATATTTGAACCCCGTATATGATACGCTACTTCACGATAGTTCTATCTTAATTAATTTAATTGATTTGTTCTCAATGAGTATTATGTTCTATAAACAAAATTTATATAATAAAATGTCAAATTATTGCAGAAAATGCTCATTTTATGTATGAAATTGTAAAATAACAAGTGCATATAACATACATATATTTATTTATGAAAATCAAAGTCGGATAGTAACTGTATAACTTAAATTACATGTTATTGTACACCTTACAAAGTTGATAATTTTGTAACTTAACTAACTTAGTCGTTAACAAAGTAACTCGAAACTTAATTTACTAACTTTTTAATTTTACTTTTAACTATACTTTCTAAAAGTTACTAATCATGAACTAGTGACTTGATCCAATTACAATACTATATAAAAAATAGTAAAACTTATTACATTCTTTTTCATATGAGTTGTTGTATTTTTCACAATATTCAATAATGCAGAATTACATATTTACACAAATTTTTAAAAACTTATTATATATATTAAAAAAATTAATAAAAAAATAAACAATTAAAAGAATAAATTAAAATAAAATTTAAACGTATTTAAAAATGAATATGAAATGATAAATAAAATTTTGTATCAGGTGTTTATGTAAAAAATAATTCAAACAATTTGATTGCAGATTACGTGTATAATCCTAAGGAGGCAAGATTGCGGAAAGCAATGCGTGAGCAGAGTCGGGAATTATCGCGACAATCCATTCTGCAGACAACAATATCGTCGTCCGCGAGCGAATCCGCGGGCACGGATTGCGTGAGCTCGTCAGCGGCCAATTTCTCACATCCGCATCCATTGACCTGCGCGACACCGCCGGCATCCCCGTTATCGGCCACTTCTTCGATCAACGCGAATCGAATCATCGGCCCTTGGTTTCCGGTCGGCCACGCCGCGCCGTCGACTCATCTCAAGCCCATCCTCAGTCCCAGGGTACAACGCTCACACCTACATAACACATGCCGAGCCGCAATCGATTTGTCCAAATCTGCATTTGCGCTTGCAACTCACCCTCCACTAACTATTCCACCTCTTCATAATATTTCACTCGCCAATTGTTCAAACTGACGTTTTATTTTCGTATAAAAAAAGTATCATAAATAACAGTTGTAAAAAAGAAGAAAACTAGACAACAATTTTCAACTTGATACACAGAGAGAAATTTGATATAAATCGTGACCATAAATAATGTTAAACTTGAGAATTTGAGAAGATCAAATTTTATTTGAAATATAGTAAACATATAAAAGTAGACATATAAATTATATCTGTTTAAAGTAAAATGTAAAATTTGAACAAATTTCAGTGTTAGACACTTTATTTTAAAAAAATGAGGAAACATTTTAAATTTAATCATTAATTTTGTAAAGAATTCTAAATTGGAGACAAATCGAATTAAAATGATTCAAACATTAAATATTTTTGAAAAGGTGGAAGGTGTTTTATGTTTGTCGAGAAATAATTACAATTTATATTTACAACGACTGAATATTGTAGGTGATGGCAGCACACCAACGAACGATCGATAAAACAAAAGAAGTCATAAGAAAGCAACTGGAGCATCCCGTGACAGGTTCGGCTCCATTTCCGGGCGTAATGCCGCCGAATTCAAATTATTCCGGCGATTTTTCGCCGCACGGATCGATTAACACAAGTCAGACTAACAACGATTACTGTATGATGGGCGAACTTACGGAATCACAAAAGTGGCATCTTTATCAAGTAATTTTACATTTCTTTTATATTTAAACATTTTTCCTCGTCTTATTTCTATCATTATTTATTACTATATTTTAAATAATTATTTAGTTCATTTTATGTAAAATACTAATTAAATTTAAATGTATTCTTTTACAGAATGGCGTTAATTCTTATCACATAAGAGGATCAGCAACTCCAAAGATGAGTAACTTACACTGCAACATGCCAACAAGTCCCCATAGACCGACACATTGGAGTCAATTTTGTTCGATGCCTATGTGTAAGTAGAAAATGAAAAGAAAGTTCACATATAAATTTGTCTTATTTATATACATTTAATAATAATAATTATTATGTTTCTTTTTAATCAGCGAGTCCAAATGAAAATGTGGCTATGCGGAGTCCGAGACACTTGACCTACCTCCAAGAGCAACAAAATCAACATTGCGCCACTCCCGTCGTCTATCCCGATGACATGCAAATCCCTTACAGACAAAATCAAATAGACGTCAATCGCAGACCTGTCTCGTCTTATCAACAGCAAGAAGATCATCAGCTAACTGACAGTGTAAGAGAAACTTATATATCAGTAACATTGCTCTGATAAAATAAAATATTCTAAAATATTCATAAAATATTGCACTTTGTATTTTAAAAATTACAATATTATTGAAACACTATGAATATTTTTTATTTATGAAATGAGGGATTGAACTGAAAATGATTTTGATTGAACATTTAAACTTATGTTGTTAATTAAGTCACGAATTTAGAACTGTATTGCATAACTCTTAATTATATATTAAGGTTAATAATAATTATAATTCTTTTTAACTGATATTTATTTAAAATTTACTTTTTAGGAGAAGGAAACGGCTCATCTTATGCATTCGCACAGGCTTGAAGAAAGCATGAAAATACGCGAAACTTCGTCACCGAGGCGAGAATCCACCTCGGCAATTCAGATGACACCATCGTCAGTTTCGCCGACGGTTACACCAGTCGAATCTTCGTCAGACAGCTTCAATTCTCGCAGCGGAAGTGCTTCTCCGGCGGAACAGAAGAGTAGTGCGTCTTATACGGAGAATCTTGAGCAGCAGCAAACAACGTCAAAACCCAGTCGAGTTTCCACTGGTCCGAGCAAACAACCTTTGCCTGGTTTTCATCAGGCGTTTGGATCAACGGAAATCGGACGATTTTCACGATCGGAATTCTTTGCGAATATGATCAACGATGAGCACAGTGTAAGTAGCGACGCCAGTTGTATGAGCAAAACCAATCGAACCGATCAATCGTCCGACGAATCGCCGTCCCGATTACCGTCCATTGGCATGGACAATGACAGCGACAATCTATCAGCACTTTGTATGAGTGCTTATTATTCGGAGGACGCGAACGCGGGGACAACCATGACACCCACTGCTAAGTGGCACAGTCCCTATGTTGGAGCGATAGGTAGCGAAATTTCATAATTCAGTTTGGACTTTCAAAGCAAAAGTTTGTTGAGAACAACTCAGTTATTGCAGTTGTTGAAATTTGCTTTGAATCATTTCGTTGTGATGTTGAAATGATGTAGTTTGATTTAAGTAACGGTTCTTTTTTAGCAATATATTCAAATATTAACTAATGTTTTATACATTAGAAATGTTGGCTTATTCGTTACAATTAAAAACAAAATGTTTCTAATTTTTTAATTATATTAATAATTTAAATTATTTATACAT
>JABFPJ010000692.1:0-34815 GCA_022817425.1 Gryon sp. ZL-2020 | reverse complement strand
AACATTTTTTCTTTTTTTTTTTTTTTTTTGCTTTCATACAGTCTCCATTTTTATAATAGATTTAGTGTAATAAAATGACATATTTTTGGTAATAAAAACGTTATTCACATCATTGCATGTTTATGAGAGACGTAACACTTTGTTGTAAATTTTGTAACGTATTTTATTTTGTTATAACGAAAAAAAAAATACATGCATTTTAACGACTCGGATAACTAATATGATGTTGCGGAAAAATATAACATATTTCAATGTTTAATAACATCGTAAAGTGAAATAATTGAGTTGAGATGAAATGGGCAATTTATTAAAACAGAATATAATCATAGTGCATTATATAAAAATGTACGTAAAATCTAAATTTGTTTGTACGTCAGTAAAATAATAACTCAAATTTCCTTTCTTCCACAATTATATAATTATAAGTTACATTCATATAATTAATGCAAATTTTTAATACAATTTTTATTCAAGATATTTTATTCAAAAATCCTTTTTTAAAACATTTTCTTTGTGTAAAGACTTTTATACATTTCAACTGACTTTCCGGGGAAAAATATATCTGCTAATATTCTTCAAACATGAAAATCTGAATTTGAATTGAAAAAAATAAAATAAAAACTAAAGAAATGAAATTAAAATAAAGTTAATTTCATGAAATGATTATAACGAAATCGATATGTTTACGATTATAAAATTAATCCGTCAATTAAATTTAATCTATATATTCATTAAAATGTGTTGATAAATTTAATGATAACGAACATCGTATTGCAAAAGCTTAGCCAGTAACTAGCCGCACGTCAAAGTTCATTAAATTCTATAAAGCTACAAATTTTCCAGCTAATTTGGAAGAACTGTATTTGTATCTGTATTGTATTTTGATGTATCGATTAGTTGCATAAGCTAAGTTGAAAGTTCATTTTTCAACATTATTACTTTGTACAATGATTAATACAATGTTTAAGTATATTTCCAATAATTGATGCATTTTTCTTACTTAAAAAGCCGTATCAAAAGATAATTGAAATTATAAAAACAAGTAAGTTAAACTTTTATTTTAAAAAAACTTGTTCGCGTGGAAAAAATATAAATTTGTATCACTCGAATCGAATGCACATAAATTCAGTTTAAAACGTACGTTACAAATGCGGTTACGAAATGACTGTAAATTTTATTAGAAAACGCATAAAACGAAAGCGAATGAAAGACATTAAATAAGTTATAAAATATTATAGAATGACAAGTTACACTTTTTTTCAATGTATTTCCATTAAATATTACGATTTTCTCCATTAATTTATAATTAAGAAATAAGCATTTTGAATCATAACCAGATATTCACTTTTAATATTCCATTAACATGTAATAATAAAACTTAATGTGTTGGAAATTTCATCACTTTGGTTTTGCTAAATTTATCAACGTCAATAAATTGTAAGAAATAATGTAATTCCAATAATTAGTTATTAATCGTATGTCTTAACTTTTGACTTACTCATGCACGATTGGCGAGCGTATTTGGTATTGTCATATTCCAAACTATGTTCAATAGTATCTTGACATGGCATCTAATAGACCCGAAAAAGACTGCAATTTCTGACATAGTTATGGATGATCGAATGTTGCATCCCATTACACGCACAATATCCATAATATCACATTAAAACGAATACACATTTTTCACGATCAAATGCTTAGAAATGAACATAAATGTAAGCAATTCATTTTTAAGATAAAATTCTTTTATTCGTTTGTCAGAAATGCAGCAGGTAATAATAATAATATTTTAGCATATAATTAACATTATTCATTTTTTTGATATTCAAGAACGTTTCCATATAACAACGAAATTGATTCAATCTGTTATTATACTAAGTTAATTTTTATTTTAAGTAAATAAGTTATTTTAGAAATTTATTGATTATTTTTGTAACTAAGAATTGTTGGAAATAAAGTATGAGTTATAATATTTAGTGGCAGTGATAAATACATTATGTTCTGTGTTAAATTGTTGAGCTCTCATGTTATTTGACACATGTCTTTACTAAATATCCAAACAAGGTAGCTATTTCTCTGACCACACCATATGTAGGTCAACTTGTGATGTGAACTTAAGACACCCGTGATCAATGTATCAAATGTGAACCGAAGACATCCGTAATCACTAGAATTTGAGCTTGAATTTGATGATTTATTTCAACGCTTCTGCAGTTATTGATATTCGATTTCTAGGAACTATTTTTATAATCATATTTGAACAACTTATAATACAATTAAAATTGGAAAAATATCGTATTATAGAGTTTGTCAATACTGTTTGATCGAAACTCATTTTCCATTTTCGACTTATGAATAAAACCATTAATTTTTGAAGCTGTCGTTAACGATACTTTTCGACGTATTTTTCCCAAGAAACAGAACAATAAATAAGAACCACATTTCGAAAATAACATCAACATAATCCAACTTTGATTATTCTGATCCTCCCCAACGACCATAAAATACGACAAAATATTTTTAGTATTGAATAGACTTCGGGACATTAATACATACCCTAACGTGGTCATGGTGACAATAGTGTACCAAAATGCAGCCGGAATTGACGTAAAGTTCGTATCATCAACATTCTTCTCCGCGTAAAACATGACGGTGGCAAAGATGATGATGGCCATGGCCAATGAGAAGACGAGAAAGCCAAGTTCCGAGGCGCAGGATTTCAGCGTATAACCGAGGATTCTTAATCCCTGCGAGTGTCGCGAGAACTTGAAGATACGAAACACCCGGAAGACTCGCAAGGTTACAAAAGCACCCGAGACATCGTCATTGTCGGTGATACCAAGTCCAATGTAGTATGGCAATATGGCGACAACGTCGATTATCGACATCACCGAGCGTGCGAACTTACAACGACTCGGCGCGGCAAACAACCTGAGCAGGTATTCCGCCGTGAAGATCATCACACAGGCAGTGTCCAAACAAAAGAAGACAATTTTGTAACGCTCGCCGCAGGACAGTGTTCCGGCACGACCGGGCCGGTTGCCACAGGGCACCGTTTCCACCACATTCGCCAGCACGCTCACCGCAATAAAGAACCCAGTGACATAGTAAAAGACCAATGCCGCCGTGGAAGTGTGCGGATTTTGAAAAGCCCGCCACATCTTTTGTCGCATATCCGTAAGCTGTTGCAAATTTTGATCGCCATTTTCACTGAGCTTATCATCCATCAGTCGCTCGGCATTCTCGCGCTTTCGATCCCGATAGTCCTCGTAACAGCAATCACCAATCACGTCCGGCAGAATGCCGAAGAACGCCAACTCCTCGTCGTAACTCGTGAGACACTCGTGCTTGGGATAATGCAGCTTGCCGGTGCGATAATAGTTGAGTATGTGGCGGAAGATGTCCGGGTCGCGATCGAAAAAATACTCCTTGCTTTCTTCGTCGTAAAAGAATTCGCGCTCATTGGAGCCAAGTAGAGTGTCTGGGTATTTTTCGAGAGTGTTTCGCCAGGTTTCAAAGCGCCGACCGCTTACGTTGATCAGGAGTTTCTCGTCGTCAGCCTTGCGACGATCCTTGGGGATCGGCGGCGGTGGTAGCGGATGCGTCGCGATCGGCACCCATCCGATGGCCGCTGCCCGGGCGAAGGGCAACCACGCTGCCACCGAGGCCATACTCGCCGGTGGTATTGTTTACGATAGCTTTTAGACAGGGATTGGCATAGTCAGCGGACAACCAGGCCCAGGTCCAGGTGGTCTCTTATTACTGCCGCTGCTCCATGCATTCGCAATTGCTGAAACTAAATCTGTCATTGCGAGCTGCTTTCACCGACATTTCGTCGTCCAAATCGAAATTTCGGCCGCGTCTAAGGACCAACGCGGATCGCTATTGATTGCTCAAATCGCACCTTTTCTTCTTCTTCTTCCGCACCGTCTGCCGACCCCCCGTGTAAGCTGCGTGTAACGCCACCACCTTCTTGTGCCAACCGAACACAACGATGCTATTAATGTCAAGCCGGATCCACGCGCAGTCATACAATCACTCGCTCGACCAAATCTGCAGCATCTGCAGCCAATCAGACGTCACTATGCACCGGCCGCATTTCACACTTCTATACCTCTTTTCATTATCAATTCTTCTCATTGCCTCATTAACCTCTTCAAAACACACTTGAAGCCCAATTTTCAGCTCTCCCTCTCATATCAAGTAGCTGTCATTAAACAATCAAACTTTTATTATTCAATCGGTTCGGCCTTTTGTTTATCCATTTTCTTTTTACATTCTTTTTGTGTGTTAGTATTCTTCTCTAGTGTTTCACTGTGATGGTAACACACTTCACGGCTGTACACCTAAACAACAGAAACGATGCGCTACCAAGGCCCACGTTGTGCCTGCCAACATTGCCCCTCGACGATGCTTTGTATCACAAGATAACACCCGCGTGGCATCCACACAGTTCGCCACACTAATTTGAAAAGCGACAACAAAAAACAACAACTTGATTTTGAATTGCTGTCAAAACCGAACGTGTTATATAGTTATTATTATATTCGTCGAGTCAACCCACTCGTAGAGTTGGCCACTCGCGACTGCCGGAGCTTTCGTGTCGGGGCTTGCGGCAGAGCCCGGCTCCAGAAGCGTGCTCGCCAGCTCGCCTCGACGCGCGAGCAAACGTACCAACCTATCCGCCGCCTAGGCAAAGTCCAAATTGATTTTTACGGAACGAGCGTCGGTGGCGACGCTCGGCGTCCCAGCGCGGCAACGCGATCTGTCGCCCTGGCAACGCGTGACGTCAGATCGCGCACTAAGCCCCCGCGCCGCGCCGCGCCCCGCCGCACCCGCTATGCGATCCTATTTGCTTTCCTCCTTCCGTGCTTGTCTCTTCTTGCTTACACCCGCTTTCTTCTCATCGCGTGCGATCATTGGTCCAAGTCTTATCGTTGTCATTCATTGGCCGATTAAAAAGCACGATTGAAAATCATCAAAGCGAGGGTACGCAAAAGCCTTTCTTTTGTCGCACAATTTGAGTGCATTTGTTCATGTATTTAAGAGACTCTTTAATGAGGCACAGGCCAAATAGGGTCAAACGGGGCGAATGTGTGCTGCACGCAAAAAGTGGGGTAAAGATGTGGGTTAGAAAGAAATAAATGCTGCGAAATGTTGGAGAGTTTATCGCTGAATGGAGTGTAACGTTGATCTTCGGCTATTTTGTAACGATGTTCATAATGTATGCTTTGTTATGGGTCGGATAATAATGTTTTCATTGTGTTCATGTGTGACCACATTTTCGATGCCTTTCATGATCGCTTTCTTGCGATTAAAGATAATATCAGATAATTTAATCGGATTTGGAAAACAATCTAACATGAATTAATACAAAAATTGACTCATGTTAGATTATTTAAACTGTAGTATTTAGACAAAACTACTTAAAATTATTTTGTATGTATTATGTGTTTAAAAATACATTTACTTTTATTCTGAAATACAAGACCGCTTATATTTTCATACTTATAATGAATTTATTTTATTATTTTTATATTTGTGATAAATTTATTAAAGTTAATATTAAAATCAATAAACGTAATATTTAGACTTTGTTCTCGTTAAAATAAACCATTTGTTTCAGTGACTTAAATACAATTAATATTAAACATTTTTTTATAATACTACTTTATTTATGTTCTGTTATTACGTATTGCGTTTATGAAAAATAGTATAAAAATATATGTGTACAAGTTATTAAGCATTTAATAGAACAAGTTCATTTTTCAGTTAAAATAATGTATTGTATATTGTTATTTTTGCATGTCCTGTTTTATATTAAAAACCTTTCCAATAGTGATATATTATTATCACATTTAATTTCTAATTGCAACATTATGAATATTCATATTTTTCTATAAAGTCTGATCAATTTAAAAACTATCCCCTCTTTTAAGTTAATAAAGCTTACTTTTAACTCAATCCATCTTCTACGGCAATATGCAGCTAATTTTGAAAGATTAACATAATGACATGGTGTTTCTGGGTTAATTATAGACCAAGTGTAAGTTGCCAATTGAAACGAAGTTCCGAGTTATGTTATATGACTCTTAGCACTTCAATTACATATAATTATTGTAATTAAAATTCAATTATCAGTCACGTAATTTGACAACTGATTGATTAATAAATACTCACGAAACAGTTAAAAGTTACTTACAATCTTGTAATATAAGTGTTTAATTTGATCAGATAAAGTTTTTTCCAACAAACATCTTTTTCATATTACTTTTGCTCAATTATTTACTTTTATTAGTACATATAAAAACAGAAACATGTAGTAGTTTTTTGTTCAATGAATAATAATTTCCATCTTAAATGCGCGTAGTTTATAGTTTTTAAGATGACATATTTGTGAACGTTTTTTGTACGTGTACATATTTAAATTTCAACTCTGGAGATGCTAGAGCACAATTCATAACCAAGCTTTGCCCTCCACCTTGTTGGTCCGAATATGTATACACGTTCGCTTCACCTTTTTGCACCACCGGTTTCTGTGCTTGAAATCCTTCCCTGTCCCCTCAACTGACATTACAAAGTAAACTTATGCCACTAATGAACACAGAGACTATAACCTCAAAATGTAAGTGCCCACTCTTTCGTCGAGGCAGCAACGATGGCAAATTCAAAGCCAACTTATTCAAAGCACTTTTTTTAATGGCTAGGCACGAAATCATGAATCAAAATGCAATTTCTTATATCAAACTTGCTGACTATTGACAGTCACAAGTACAATCTTTCCTCTGTCGCTTATTTATTAAAGATATACAAATAGATGAAGATAAAATAGAAAATTATTCATTTTAAGATGACATTTAAATGTATAAACTTTTTATACATTAAAATACTTTAGAGTGGTAAGTTTATTTGCGCAAAAACTTTCTTGTAAATAAAACCCAAGATCTTTGCTCTCAATCTACATTCCAATGTTTGAATTTTGCTGAGCAACATCCTTCTAATGGATTTGACTAATGAATCTAATGATAATATCACGTCAAAATATGACGTATGATTAATACGAACATTTATGCTAATAATGTTTTTCCATTAAGAATACAGAAAGGAATAGTATATATATATATACGTTGATCGTGAAAATAAGGGTATGTATGGGTGTTGAAATTGGTGTACATGTTGGTTGAAATTTAATAGGGCAGAAGTCAGACTTAGACCCTCATTAAGTCTTGACACTATTGCGCTGTAGAATGTTGCGCTTCTATTTGAAGCTAATACTGCTATCTGTGATATGAAGGTTATTTTAGAGTTTATACTAACAAAATGTTGAAGGTTTCTTTGAAATCTTAGTACCAAAATTATCTAAACTTTGTTATTTGAGAGAGAAAATTATTAATTAATATTTAATCAGTTTTGCAAATTTTGTACAGTCTTTTCATTTCTGATAGTATTATAACAACTGAATATCATTTACGTATATTGTTTAATAAGTTTCAAGTGTTGCTTAAATTACATTTACATGTAACATCTTAATATAAAATACGAATATTATATAGTTAGCTTAATTATAAAAAGTGAGACTTTTTAAACAATTTCATACTATCAAATTAAACCATTAAAAAGTTGTTAGTTTGTGTTATTGGCCGAAAATTTTATGTTAATTACATATTACATATATATATCTAACAGATGTAATACTAGAAACTCATTCGAAAAGGCATAAATTATGTGATTACACAGGATATACCTATAACCCGATAGAATTAGTAGTTGTTCAATTATAATAATTTACAATCTTGATTTCACGGCTTATAATTCTTGGATTTGTGATACAGACCCGAAGATCTAAGGAGAGAGGCTGATAAGCTAAACTCCTCATAAATTTGTGGTATTGATTCAATAACTCTCACACTGTTTCTCTCTATATTCGGAATTTCCGTAAAATAGTATTTTTCAATGATGATAATATTAGATTTCAAATTAAATATTGTTTGGTTATCACATTTATTATATTAATTTTTTGATATAAAGTATCAATTTTTTCAATTAAATTTCATTTTTATGTTGGCTATTGACAGAGCACTTTCTTCTGTTTGTTGCAGTCGATCTAAAAATCGTTATCGACATACATTCCTACATTCTATTTTGCATACAGCAGCAATTACAATTCTTTTTCTATTGGAATTCAAACAGTCGACGGCACGTACACACATACATTGGTCTAAACTACTGTACCAAGTTGCGGCATAAAAATATATAGGCCCTTATAAATAATAAACACATGTCTACGTAGTTTTATTCATTTTCAACCAACAATAATATTTTCTTGATTGTTTTTACGTAGTTACTTATATATGAAATATTTATATATATTAAAGACTTTCATATATTTAAGTTAGTAGCAATTTATGTATGCTCAATGAGAAATAGATAGTAAAATTTGGTATTTACATATCTAAAAATATTATTTATATGATTGAAGCAATTGTCAAATAATAAGTATGAAGAATAAGATCACAATTTGTTCAGTTTATATGCATACAATTTCAAAATGTTAGATAGATATAGCTTGGAATTTGTTGAAATAACGATGAAATAAAAAAGTCTCGAATGCAGAAGATGAGTTTTCCAATTTTCAGAACTTAGCGAATTGCACAAAGTATTTGTGAAATCTGATGGAAACCGAAATTGGTTTGAGAAACTGTGAATGAGTACTGGAATAGACATAGAGAATTCCGTAAGACCACTTGACGGATATCGACCAAGTACCAATCGATTAATTATTGATTACACTAATTATTTGGAATTCTACAAATCAAGTAACTACAAAATTTGTTGAAATTCAACTCGAACCCTGAAGCATCGAGTTTAATATATGCTACTGGATATATACTCGAATGTCGACATATTCTGTCTCGCTCAGTGACATGTGGATATATGTATTACATTGAACGATCGAAATTAAAGGAGACAAGATATAATTTGACAACAAAAACGTGATATTATAAAAGTTTGAGTAACCACAAGATGGATTTCTAAATATTTCAGGAAATTGGTGATTAAAATAATTCAAACTAGAATCAACTGTGCAAAATTCAATTTCTCTTGAATTATCTTGTAATACTTTAAAATCTAATTTTAGAAAACATTTGAATTTGTTAATTGAATTCAACTGTTTGAACGAGATTGCTCATTTTATGTGGTAACTTGTAAGATAGAATGAAATTTTATAAATTCGAAAGTTCGTGCAAATGGAAAACGTATGTTTTCATCCAAAGACTTATTTGGTTTACATAATGTACATTTGCTTGTTACAAACTTAATAAGATTCTCATGCAAACCTTTGTCTTGAAGGAGAATCGCATTAAGCAATCGAAGTGTTTACAACATAAACAAACTAAGTTTGCATAGCCGAAATTTCAGTTCCATCAGTTTTCCTCGAGCTTCATACAATTTTTATTTTCAAATCATTAATTTAAGCATAACATAAGCAAACTGTATTCTTTGTTCGATGATTTATGATTGGCAAATGAATATGAATGTTTTATAAAATTATTCAATCAAAAAATATAACAAAAATTGCTTCTGAATTATTAAATTTAGCTGAACATTAAAATGCTTTTAAATGTTATAATTGAAAGAAAAAAAAATGATACTTAATAGTTTCTCGAATCGGTATAATATCTATTTTATTATAAGAGTTAGTTAAATGCAGGATATTAATATGATCTATCAAATTTTGTAGTTGTTGTATGGTATGTCTGATTATGATTGATCGATTTTAATTTGGAACATTATTTTAGCTACATTTTTTCTATTAAAGAATTTCTACTGAAACTGACGTTGCTTTTAAAGTATCAAAATTGTGTAAATTAATTATTTTATGAAATATAAATGAGTAAATTAAATGTAAAATGCATGTAAATATCGCTGAAGATTAAGTGATCTTTATTAAACCTAAATATAGCAACATTTGGTATATGATTTTAAACATATTAAAAAGACTCTCAGCTGAATTATTAATGTTCTCAATATTCTTAGTTTATAACTAATTTATGTATTATTATCGTATTATTAATATTATTTCTTAATCAATAATGCAACTATATTAGACATTTAATTTGATTACATATTTTGCTCATTGTAATGTATTCTTACTTTTAGCATATAATCGCAACGCAATTGATTATTTTACAATAATTTATACAAAAAGTGCGACTCATGAGTCATTCGTATAATCTAAATAAAACCTTTTTTTCGAGGAACAAGCAGCGTTGTATGTTTTAAAAAACAGAGGAAATACGAGCCGTTATTAAACGCGCTAGGAGAAACGGACTAACGCTTCTAATTTATATATGGTTATATCTCGTGGTATACCGCCGCGACAGATATAAAAATAAATGAAAATGGATGAAGATAAATAAAACTAACTAATTAACGTTACGTCTGATATGCAAGTAGTTTACAACTAATAAATTCTAGATAATTTATCCAACAAACGAGTTACACTGTAATTGGATTTGGATTTTTCAAAATTCAGATCAATAGATCCACCAATAAAAATGGATGGTCAAATTGATTATACAGTTTTATGTTACATCCGGTAGATAGTACAAAATTATTTAGATAATTGAATTAATTATTATTTTAATTATCCAATAATTAACTTGATTATTTTTCGCAATATTTTAATTTAATAAAAAGCATATAAAGAATTTAATTTTTTAATTATTAGTTCATTTCAGCTGTTAGTTCTACATAAAATTAAACATATATCAGATGAAAAACAAGTATTTCATATGTTGCTCATTTAATATAAAAAAACGTGAAAATTATAACAACGAGAAAATTTGCGGAGATTTAATTTCATTTATAATACATTATATATTTCGAATTGAACAAAAATACATGCGAACAATTTTAATTTAAACGCATGATTTGACGCACTAATTAAACATTGTTGAAGTTTAGGTCTGACAAAGCTTAGCTTTGCATCCAGTTGATATCTCTCTAATAAAGTTATAGTCAATCAAATAAATTGCGGAAACAATCAATAATCTAATCTAAACATTAAGCTTTAAAATGAACTTAGCACATTCTGATCAACTACGGAATTGTAATATTAAGTTAAAGAACAAAGCAAAGTATTCGCTTCTACTTGGTTACTTCGATCCAACTGTAATCTTAATATAACAATAAATACCAATAATAACCAAAAAATCCAATGATTCGCAGCCTGCATTTTTTTCATAAAATCTATTTCTTATATATATTTCTACATCGCTTATTATTATTATTATTATTATTTTATCTTTATGAATATCCTAGACGTATTTCCTTTTTATCTATTACTTATCGCATGTATATTAGACACAATAATCTAATTAAGCCAAAATTATTGCAAAGATAATCCACCATAATTAATCATACTTTCATATCATAAAATCCTTTAAATCATGAGTTAGAAACATTTCAAATTTAAATTGGTAAAATGTTCAAAAACTTACCATTTTGCAGGAAAATTTCAGGAATCCTCAGCAAATTATGGTTTCAAATCTGAAAATATAATAAATTAAATTATTATAATGATTTTTTTCAAATATATTTCTAATGTTCTGATTTTAAACGTGAATATTAAATACTCTAATTTATACACTGACGTTTAAATAATAATATTGAAAAACTATCAAGTTAATATTAAAGATTTCAATGTCAATATAATAATAAGTATTTTTTTTTTTTTTTTTTTTTGAACAAGTCAACGACTGACGTAAAATTCGACAACTGATAAATACGTATCACATTCGGCTATATAACTCACAAAGCATAGAGAAAGAGAACTGAATTTCGTAATAATTTATGAGTGGAGAGAATTGCCTCAGGCCTTTCCGGCAGGGAAAACATTGCTGTGCTTTTACTTCCGGCAGAATAAATGCAAAAGTGTGTTTATACGTTTAGCCAATTTTAATCCCAGCTTTGTACGGAAGCGACATTCTCACAAACCATTAACAAACATTTTTCACTTTTTAACAAGCTATCTGTAAGTTGAGATATACCATGCCAATGCTGAAATTTACTTAAAGGCGTTTTACTAAGTTTGAGATTATGTTTTTGAAAATAATTGTTTATATTTAAAATATTTGTAATATTATAATATCAATTATGTAATTGTTTGTGAGATCAATATGCAATGTAATAATTATTTTTTCCAAAACAAAAGATGCAGTTTTACATTTGAGAATAGTTTCGAATTTTCTAGTTAGTGATATCAAAACTTCAGAAATAGGTCACGTGATTAAAATTTCGCGCCATTCCTACATTAGTAACAATTTGAGATAACCTAGACCAGTGCCGCAAATTATGATAGAATATGTTAGACCCTTGTAACTGAGAACAGATCTCATTGATAACAAATTTAAACAGTTTTATATTAAATTTTACAACAAAGAACAAAAATACGACTGAAGATTTAATTTAAATATGTTTTTATTGTAAAATAATATTAGTTGCAAAAAGCTTTAATATCTTTTTTGAAGAATAAAAAGGCAATTTTGCTCTCATGACATTTAATTTGTCAACAATATTTAAATGTAACGAGAGCAAAATTGCATAAATGTCACAATTCATAAATAAACTAATTAATAAATATATAAGATATTATTAAATATTTTTATCTTCTATCATTTCATTTTTTCATCCTATTTTTGACATAATCAAAATTTAAATTAATCAATGATTAATAATAATCATTAAATTTTGAAATATAATTCAAATACCTTTGGTGCGATTTCATTTGATAATGTATTAACAACAGATGGTAATATATCGACTGAGTCACACGGATAATCAGAGTCATCTTTGCTCCATGCAATAAACAAAACAGAATATAATAGAGTGAACATGCGCTGATCATATATTTATAAAAATGATATTACTTCAATATAAATTTTTGAGATAATTTATCTTTAATCGAAAACAAGATAGAATTAATAAAAAATGTAATAACGTGAAACTAATGTATAATAAATTAAAACTAATTTTCAAGTTTTTTTTTCATAGCAATTTTTTTACGTAAATATAAAAATATTACCTACACTTTCACGTCTGACTTGCGCTTTTCCGAATATGACTGCACTTCATTGCACTAGATCACTATCACTATCACTATCACTTTGCATACTTTTGCCTTACTGATCCATATCTAGCACCGCTGTGATATTTATAAAAATTATTTTTCGAATTGAATGAATCATTAATTTTTCTCTTATCACTAGTTGGCTTCAGGTAATAAAAAATACCTGTTTTTTATTACCTGAAATAAATTTTTAAATTGGTGCTGCAGTGAAAAAACCCACACATGTGAAAGAAAATTGCCCCAAAATTATAATGTTTTTATCTATTTTTTATTTTGTTTTGTTTATTGCTGGGAAAATATACGATAATGAGATTCTGCATTTTTTACAAATTTATGAGGGCGCCAAATTTTGAAAGATATTCAAAATAAGTTCAAGAAACTTTTTCATTGACTATCCTAAGGCATAAATTCAATTGACAATCTGCTAGAATATATGAAGTCTACCTTTAATTTTTTAATATGAGTTGACAGGAATTATTCGGTAGGTTCAACTTATCCTCACTAAGAGACCGAGTTGTAAAATATTGTAAAATATATCGCAAATGTTGCGAGATATTTGCAATTTTTACAAACTCATATTTTGTTTTTATTAATAACAAAAACGACACGGAATAAGTTATTTGAAAAATATTTAATAATAAACATTGACAATATACAGAGAAAATACGCCATAAGAAGTCGCTATGAGAGTAATTAGAACCTAACAACTGGTCCACACTTACAAAATATCATTAAATCAGACAATGGTTGAAGTGTATCTGATGACACTTTCATTCCCTCTTCAGTACATTTTCAACTTGACTCAAAGTTGAATTTCGCATTATCACTTAAAGATATATTTATGCGTACAATATTATAATTCATATTGTTATCATTTTGAGTAATTTTTCTGTTACATCACATATCAATCAACCAAATTTATATCTGTAATATATGAATTTTCATGAAAATCGTTCAGTCACGCTTTTTCTAATCAATATAAGAACTATCTATTTATTTTATACATTTTATAAATCGCAACAAGCGAAAACACTGGCAAAGTACGTATCCTTTTTCTGATTATTATCAAACAATCTATAGAAAAATGTGTACTTTATTTATTGAATTCGAGTAATAATTAATAAAATCACCCTGCTATTTTATTCATTTTTAAAATATTCATATATCATTTCTTTTTTATTTTTCAGTAGTATGCTGGAAATGTAAATTTAAAAGTTGAATATTCAATTTCATTGTTTTATTCATTTTTGTGATTAAAATTGTTCTCAACATAGTAGAACATTAAAAGTAGAATGGTTTAAGTTTACATTGTATATATGAGTTCATATGTGTAATTTAATATTATAAGTATAAAAGCAATTTTCCATTGTAAAATTATTGAAATTGTAATTAGTATTTTTATTCAACTTTTAGATATTAATCTAATTAATAATATTGAATTTGATCTATTCATCATCTATTTGAAATTTGTTTTCTCTTATACAATGATAAACATTATATACATATTATCTTCTATGAATAATTAACAATGTAAAAAAGAATTTATTTATTATTAATTCCAATTAAAATATATAAAGAATTTTATATATTTCTTATATAAACAAAATAGATTTTAGAATTAATTTATGTTCAATTTATGATGAACCTGATTTAGATCAAGTACAAGAAGAAGCTGTTAACTAAGATGTATCGTCAAGAAACATCACTCTAAAAACAAGTGTTTCGTTTTGAAACATTTTGTAGCAGCTTTTAAAACGTTTCGAAGTGTTTCCAAATTTTCATCTATCTTTTTATATTGGGAAACATTCCGCATGTTTCAAAATTGAAACACTAGTTTTTACAGTGATGATAGTGTCTCTAGCCAAGTAAAGAAAAAACTTGTTTTTTTGTTATTAACATATTTCACAATCTTCTTAGATTGTTTAATTAAATAATGGCGCAATTAAAGTTGTAGATGTATACACTGAAAATAATAAAAAAACACAACCATTCTATTTTTATTTGTCATTCCATTTTTGTTCGTCATCTACTTTGTTTCATTTTTGTTTGAAAAACATCTGGCGCTAATTATTGGCGCACAAAAGTGTATGTAATTTGCATTATCTTGATTCAATTTGTCGCATACATTTAGTTCTGAATACGCACACATTCGCATTATAGAAGTGATACAATAATCTTCTAATGTCATGGAATATTTTTATCTTTGCGTGTAATTACACGTATTCGATTGTGAGATTTGTTTACTTTCCCCTTAATTCGAATTACACAGAGCGATGCCTATAACTAAAGTAAACTTAATGTCATGAAATGCTCTTTTACTTTTAATAATTTTAACTACTCATAAAAGAAATGATTAAAAAATAAGATTCGGAATGAATTTTATATAATCATCCTCTCAGTCTCTGTAAGCCATGTCTTTCATTTAGAATCTCATATAATTGTATATTTATATAATTATTTATTATTTTTATTATTTATAACTTTTATATTATTTTATGTCATATTTTTAAAATATTATATACTGTAACAGAACTGCCAAGATGCCTGTTCAAGAAAGAAGTTTCTTGATTATTGAATTAGAATATGTTTTATATATTAACTAGAATTCTTTAATTTTTTTAAATACTTGCCTAAAACATACCTTCAAGTCAGAATACAAAATTTGAAACAGATGCAGTATTTTTACTATGTTAATAGCTAAACGAACCCACTGAGTTTGCACATAGACAGATGTTTCCAATATACATAAACGTTAACTAAGATGGGATTGGAGAATGTAAATATTACATAAGATCATGATGAATTGATGGTTCAGACATTTTCGTTTCTTGATTTAGAATCAGAAGGAGCTTTCGGCGAAAATGTTTTAGCAACGCTGGATTGATTTATGGAGAAGTGTTACTGATGTGCATAGCAAAATAGGGAAAATTTGTCATTAATATGCAGTTGCCAATATTGCACTAGAAAAAAGTTTCTAATGTAAGAAGAAACTCGTTATTTTCTTTTTCTTTTTTTTAATAATATGTTCATATCAATATCATTTATTGATGATATGTTTGCGTGCGATGAAAAGTTGATGGAAAAGTATAACATTGAAAAGAGAATCGATAAAAGCAACGCAAACGTTGGTTACAGAGTCGCTCAGTGCAATTGAGTGGCAAATCAGAGACTTGCAATGTCAATATGTAATCGCGAAACAATAAAGTTCGCCAAATATTCACGTTTAAAAAAGAAGTTAAAGAAATATTGGAAAGGGGGAAACATTTTTGCCCCTATCATTACAAGTTTATACTTGTGCTCAATTTGCAGCAGCTGAGTCTACAGACGTAAATCTTAGAGGTTTAGAGCTTTATATAAAGCCTCTCATTCTCTGGATTGAAAGAATGCGGAAGTAATGGTGGAAAAAGAAAAATAAGAACACATACTTAGAAAAGTTATCGAACCTTTTTAACCTGGCAGCTCTGTATCGATTTTAATGTAATTCTTAAGTCCATTATTATGGTCGAAAAACTGTAGAGTTTCCCTAGACAAAGAAAAAATAAAAAAAGTATGTTAATTAAAAGTGATTATATTAAAATAAAACAAGTAAATGTTAAGCTTAAAAGAAAGAAATTATTATTGCTAATTTCCAAATATAATAATTTAAATATGTTATGTGTAAAAATAAAATAATTGAAACTTTGACTTTAAAATATAAATACTTGATTTTATAGATAAAATTATTAATTCTATAAAATTGTTATCAAACTATTTTAAAAAGTTCTTCAAATGGTGTTATAAATCAACAATAGTATATTTTGTATCAAGGGAGATAAAATCGTAATGTATTATTTCCCATGGTGCAAAATAAATTGAAAATTACAAGGGAGCCGTAGATGCAGTTTCCAAAAAACCAACCTGTGCCGTAAACTGCATTTACGGCACTGCGTGTCGTAAAATATATAAATAAATATTATGGTAAAAAGAAAATTTGTCTTAATAAAATGTGTAATAATAAAACCAATTATAATTAAAAAAGAAACTAAAAAATAGACAAGTTTAAGAGATTCTTCACTTTAACTTTATTGATTTATAACTTATATAAAAAATTGTGCCTCAATTGACACATCAACAAAAATATTTAAAATGATTACATGAAATATCATATCGAAAAGCTCGAAATACGACAATACTCGCGTTAAAAATCTCTTTCTGGCGCTTACAAGAAATATCAATTAAAAAGAATCTTAAACAATAACTTACGGGTACATTTTTACGATTTTTTGCATTGATCTTCAGTACGAGTAAAAAAGACTAAATATAGCTATCGCGATGGATGACAGAAAACCAGTCCTGTAAAAAACATAAAAAAGATGTTGAAAACAAATTTTCGAAAAAATATACAAATAATTAATATTGTTATTAATTTGATGTTCCTTCTGGCATCGCCCTGCTTCGTACGCTAAGATATGTTGCTCGCAAAACTTGTCGTTATACATCTTAACTAACTGTCTAGTAATTTACAAAATTAGTTATATACATACATGAGATCATATATAAATACATGCATTTTAAATCATGCATTTATATATGCAAAAGTATGTATAATAACGTAGCATGTATTATTGTATATTTTACAAATTATTTAATTATCTTTTAATCGGTAGTTTTAAAGCTTCGATATCGCACGTTCCATTATTGGCTTATTTTTACTTGGACTCATTTCTTAATTAAAGTTAACATTAATATTAAACAAATAGGTTTGAAACATGAAATCGAATTATAAAGTTATACAATTATCAAACTTTTTACTTAAACACAAAGAAAGGTTAATCATCAAACAAATAATACATTTGTGCTATTTATTGTACTAACATTTTTAAACGTAAAATGTGCGATAATTTGAGGAACGAACGAATCTAAGCTCAAAAGGGCCATTGCTTAAGTTGAGCCTCAATTTATCCTAGCTTCTATGTAATATGTATATATTTGTATTTCTTTGTTTCATTTATGCTACCGATAATGTATCAATTTTTAGTATAAATTGTAATTACAATATTATAATATACAGGGATAAAGCAGCCACGTTTGAAATATTTTTATGCTTAAGTGAAAAATAATAAGTCAGTATGAATTTTCAATTAAGAGTATTATAGTATCAAAATCATTATTAACAAATATATAAAACATGTTCAGTAAGTAATGCATTACGTTTATATCTTAACAATTTTTCAATAAAATATTTCTTTATAAAAATAAACTAATATATACAAAAATAATTGGTAACGACACCAAAATTAGTACTCAAATACCTTTTTTTATCAAATATCAGTATTTATTATTATTTATTGAAATATAAAAAATTAATAATAAATACTCAAAGTAAAATTTATACTAAAAAACTACTGAAAATCAGGTATATCTTACTTGATTCAAGTGAAATTATAATTGATTCTATGTAGTTTATTTCAGTGCAGTTCACTTTTTAATTTAACAAGATAAGACTCCATTTGAAAACTATCATATGGAAACATAATTATTAAAAACAAAAAGATACATAATTTTCGGAATTTTTGCCATTTTTACAGTGTTACATAGAATATTATCATTTATTGATACAATATTAAGATGCACGTATCACAGACAGCGCAATGGAAGAAGTTTACCATAAAAATATGGACAAAGAAATATTTAATTTTGAGAAACACATATTTTAAAATAACAATAAATTATTATATTAAGAATATTATTATAATAAATTACATTTTTAATACAACAAATATTTCACCTAAATTATGTAACATTACATTTAATATCATATCGAAGACTTTGAAAAACGATAATAATCGCATTTAAAATCTTTTCCTGGCATGTACAATAAATATCATTGGAACTTAGCAATAATTTGAGTTTAAATATCTTTTTGTTTTTACAGCGACAAAAAATTATCCGAAATTCTAAATTAATATAATAATAAAATATGTTTCCAAATGATCTCATATTTATAAGTGAATTTCTTAAAATTAAGTCAAGTTAGAATCAAAGGTTAAACTAGAAGAATAAATTGAAAATTCATACTACGTGTATAATTTTTCTCTTAAGATCAAAAACGTGGCATTTTAAAATGTGATATTAGAAAATGATTGATCGTTAAGTCATGAACGCAATAAATGAGTATATCATTCAACGAGTATCAGCTCATTCGCAATATAAATATCGTCGTCTTGGCGCTGTGCGATTTGTGCTAAATTGTGTTATTCCTTTGTATTTACAATGTTCATATAAGTGAAATGCACTCGCATTACCTTTTTTATCTTTTTATTATTATTTTCTCGTTTTTGTAACGAATGTTGCGTCTATTGTGTATCAATTAATCAATAAAGCTTCTATGCTAACCTAGCGATATCGAGTTTGTAGCGCGATCGCGGCCTCTACGACGAACAGATTTAAAATCATTGGTTCGTATTATAAATAACTTGCTTTTTAATTTAAATTTTGTGTATCATCATTTGGCTATTTATCGCGCGCACGACTGTTCGACTGTATCACGCACGTCTTTATCGTAACATTGCCCGTAATTATTTAATCAACAATGATATAACTCGTACTGTCTCATGTGCGTTACTGTTATTTCGCTGCTAGAATCACATCGCAAATCATTCACATTGTGCGTACTTATCTCAATCATGAAAATCCCTCGGATAATTTGACAACTTCAAATTATCGAGAAATTTCGTCGATAAATACACACTACAAAACTCATGATTCGGATTTCCATGTGCGTATGTTAGAGAATAAAGAAACATACAATAAAAAAAAAGAACATGTGCGATGATTAAATACAATTATTTGTTTAAATTATACATTTTACAAATACGCAATAAACGATCAAAAACGTGCCAAGTTTGGCTTATGCTTTGAAAAATTACATGTGTGTCTTCGTTAAACGAGATTCTTATATTGAATACAAACATTTGTACCGTAGACGGGTATGGCTGCCTTAGTGTATGAATTATTTTTACAGAAAAAAATACTAAAAAAATGTAGCAAAAACTATGTGAAAAGGGGACAACAAAAATATACACTTAAATATACAATGTCATGTTCATGGTCGCAGTCTAGCTAACGAATAAATAAATAATCTTCGGTTTGGTTTTGCCAGTAAAGGTGGGGATTTTAGGAGCACGTTGCTGGTTTAAATTACATACTTTAATTATTATATTTATATTTAAAAGAGAGAGAAAATAAAAAATTATAGAGAGTCGTATTGCGAATCGCGCTTCGCTTATCGGTTGATGTTGTTTTTGTATTTTTTTTCTTAAACTTTTTTCTTAAATTTTTATTTTCAGTGAATAATTTCCAGCATTTAAAATGGTGAATGCAAAAATACGATTTAACGTTGAAAAAAGGAAGCCGCAACTGGACCCGATCGATCAAAAATTCCCGAGAGCTCCGCTTATTCATTTTTAATTCTTAAATTCTAACTAATCTAACTTGATCTAAGGTTTGGTTCGAGACCTACACACATATTTGGCATGGAAACCTACCGATATGCACGCGTCCCTTGCACTTTTACAATTTCAATTATTTAATCTGATAATATCAATTTTATAATTACTATGATTTTTGTTTCTATGTCACTGCTATTTCTTGATTAGGACATGATACATCAAGTAAACAATTTGGGTGTACATCGTAGTTTCCTTTTACGATTCTATCATTAAAAAACACAAAAGTTGCTTTAATAGTAAACAACAATAACAATGTTGCTGAAACGAGGAACGCGTGCGTAAATAAGTAGAAAAAATACGCAAAAATTGAGTGGGGCAGGGGAATACACCGGACGTGCGGTGTTATTATTAGGTATACACGTCTATCTACAAAGGCCAGAATTCAGCCCGCGACGAGTCGATTCTCGAACACATATCAACGTAAACGTATTTCTTCCTTCCTTCGTTTTATAGTATCTTTTGTATCGTATTATTCTTCATCACGCACACACATACACGTACTAACAGACGCGATTCGCTGTACAAGTATTCTTTTTTTGTTTTTTTTTTTATCTTTTTTTTGTATTTTTTTTATCTTTTTCTGTTTTACTTATTTATATTACACGTGGACACATGACGACATCGCGAAGTTAATTGTACAATTCGGAACAATGAGTAGGAGAAAGAGAAAAAGGGAGAGACAAAATGCGGACCTCAAAAAGCACACTCGAAAGACTCGATCATTTTCAGTCTCCCATCCTCAATCTCTTCTCGGACGCACTTTAGCCGAAATATCGTCAGTCGAAAATCCGCGTCACGACTGCTGTCCATGTGTTTTTCATATACAACGAGCGTCCTCTCGATGGCACATGCAATACATTTTGTTCTTGCTTCGCATTTATCTTGTTTATTTTCATTTATTTGTTTGAATTCTTTAGTTGTTCTGGTCACTTTATTTATAATTCTTAACTTTGAGTATGCTTATGACTGTGTGTATGTTTGTTCATGGTTTGAATTAGACTTGAGACGTCAATGTTTTTTTTTTTTTGTTCTAAAGATCGAGACAACGATCGTGGCCCGTTTCGTTGGTCACGCTGATGGAAAGAGGGGAAGGGTCCTTAAACAAGACTAAAGTTAGGATGAATCGAGAATACGACAGGCTTGTCGCGCTTTTGTGGTCATGATTTGTTACTGAGCGCTCGGTGTACTTGTTGATTTGGAAGGCTTGTCTTCGAAACACTGTTCGGATATTAATATGGCGTAAACCTGTTGTAGCCTCCTCGGTACACTGTCGCCTGAAAAATTACACAAAAATTAGTTTTAACTCATAAGATGTATTAAAAAAATTAAATAAAGCAACTCTAAATACTAATATTGTTTCTTCCTTTCTTCCAGTTTAATATAAAACATTACCTTGATATTTTAATTTGCTTTTAATACAATTTGAAATTAAAATATCCTTTTTTAACTTAATTTTTGTACAAAGTTGAATACAATTTCATTAACATTTATTTTTACCTTATTTATTCAGAATATTTTTCATTTATATTTCATATCATAGTTGTATGATGTGACGAGCTTTTAACTTTTAATATATTTCAATATATCATTAGGATTATAAAATTTCAAATATTTTGCTCAATATTTTTGGATAATATAACATGCATAGTTAGCATAATAATGCATTTATTCGTTTTATAATCACAAAATTAATGCAAATTCTTTACATGGTTATAATAAACGTTAACATATTTATTTTTTGTATAAATTGAAACTGAAACTCTAGAGTAAAATTGCTACGAACGAAACATACACAGAGTTGAATTATGACATCAATATAATATTTTCAGATAAATCATTAAACATGAAATATTATGTATATTGTATATAGCTAAGAACAAATATCAAACACGATTGCAGAAATATATTAAAAATTAAATTAAATTGCAACACCGATAAACTTGTGTTTAATAATGTAGTAGAAAATTATATTCAAACATTATCGTAAAAAAACTTTTATTAGCGCAAAAGTTTACTTGTATAATAATAATAATAATTAAAATGAGCATGAATTAAAATTATAATAAAATTGCAAAAAAATCACTGAAATTCAAACATTGTGAAACTTTATAATCAAACATTGTAAAACAAACACTTTTCGTTTTATAATTGAATACAAAACTATAAAATAAAACGCTAAACGTATTACTGTACTAATTATTGTAAAAATTTTAATTATTACTGCGTATAATACCTCAGATATTATACTTTTTCATTTTATATCTGAAGTATGAAATACGATTTCGTAAAAAGTCTTTAATGATATTGGAAAAATGTTCAAATATTACACATCTGAAGTAATAACGGATGCGTTATTTTTGGTCTTATAAATAATACAAAGTTTTCGAGTGAAACTTACTCCATAGCCAGCAACTGGACCAATGCCATGTCCAAGATAGGGATCTGCATATTCACGTCCGTATCTGCAAACAAATGTCTAATTAGAACACGTATATTATGAATACTTAATGGACTTAAAATATTTCTAATCATTAACGCTTAAAAATATGATTCTATAAATTTATAGTTTATATCTAACTTATGTAGTAATTTAAAATTTATTTTAGGTAACTTAAATTAAGCATAGTTCTAAAAGTAAAAAACAGAAAGAAAAAATAAGAAAAGTTATTGTTAATAAAAATACAATTTAGTAGAAAAATAAAGAAAAAAGAAATATTAGTATTAGGTCAGTAAAACAAAGAATGTTACGCATAGTAGAGTAAAAATATTAAATCATACAAAGAATTCAATTTATGGGATGGATAAGGATACAAACGTAAGTATAAAACAGGGGATTCAAGGTAGATTAACTGCAGGACAAAGATTTTTTATTCTTTTCGACTACGAAGAGCACGACCTTGGTTCGGGGGTTTTCTGTAAGAAATCAACTTTGTCTGTTAAATGTCTGAATGAACCATATTGTGACACATGTGACTATATATACAATATCATATCTTATACATATGTGTCACACACATATTTTTACAATTTGGTTTAATAATTCCAAAAAATACAGTTAAATTTAGTATATAATAGTAAAACTGTTTTTAATGGAAAAACTAATCAAATTAATAATTATATGTGAAATTATAAAAAAAAAGCTATAAACTTTAGGATTAAATGTACTTTAGGATTACTAAAAGCTGGAAAGAGAAAGAAGGGGGTTAATAATTCAATTAGTTTTAATACACATCATTTATTTACCAATTACAGTAAACGTTATTTTATACGATGATACTTCATGAAACCATGTTTTAGTTGTTAACAGAAGTATCTAAATATGCATTATTTAATGCATAATATATAATAACCGACTGATTTTTTTTAGTATTAATCTTTAATTAATGCCAATAAATAATAAATATTGTTTCAATATATATTTAAAATAATGTGACATTTTTATGATAAATTGCCACTTTTATTTTACACAGAATGTGATTTTATTTAATTTTTGGTTTATGAATATATTATATAATTATATTATTTAAATTCTTTGTATTATAAAATTTTGTATAGTTTAATATTAAACCTTAACTATCCTCTTTCGTTGAAAAATACCTTTATTCAGAATTAAATGACTATTTCCATTTTTTTTTGGACTTTAGAAAGAGTTCTTACAGAATAACGTAAAATACAGTCGTAGAATTTTTTATTTTGTGTAATATGTAAGTATATGTACACCGTCTGTGTACACAGTGTACAATGGAGTGCAAACGATCGGGTAAGGTGAAAGCGATTCTGCGTACTAATTTTTTAATCAATCTTTCCAATAATACAAAAAAATTAAACGAATCTTGAGATGTTTTTTTAATAATAAAAAGATTTATCGTATGTATAATTCAATTTTTTCTTTATTAACTGAATATGAAAATTACTATTTTATTCTCTTAAATGTTAAATGCTTTGATTGTTTCGAAAAATACATAATTAATGCTTAAAATTAAAAAAAATATTAATAAATCAAAAAATTAAATAAGTTATACAACTTTTTCATAAATTTTTGAAACTTAATATATGTCGTAAAAGTCCTTTGGGTTGGTAAAATTAACAAACGAATAAAAAATTAACTCATTAATAAAGTTCTATAATATTTATGAATAATTTCTAGCATTTCTGAGATAAAATTGCCCTGGAAAGCAATTTATGGAGCAAAATAATTGGAATAAGGTTTGTATGCATGTTTAAAATCTACTTTTTAATGCTTTTTCCTATCGCTTTTTAATACTTCCTATTGCTCATTTTTCCTCGGGAAATTAAATCTCAAAGTTAATTACACAAAATATTCGATTCAGACTGTCATAAAAATGCATGTTAAGATGATGAACATATAATTCTAATTTCAGTGTTGAACGTAAGTACATAATACTCAACACTTGGTACAAACGTTTTCTAATGAATAGTTTTAGGTTCAATTATACATATTAATTGTTTTTCTAATCTTATAAAAATACATTGTAAGTAAAATTATAAAAGTAAAGTTTGCAATTTTTATTATTTCTACTTAAAAGTATATAAATGATGTGTTAATTAAAAAAACACTACGTGAATGCGGATAAATGTGACAGTACGTAAGACTTCATATTAAAATTAATGAGCAAAATGTAATTAATTTCTAAAAGGAGCTTAACTTTTTCGTTTTAGCATTTGTTTAAATTATATCCATGCACTTAGTTAAAAGAAGATTATTTCTTTAAATGCTGAATATTGCCATTAATTTTATCTTGCCAAAAATATCCTCATTGCTTCTATATGCGTATATAAAGAAAGATAATAAATATTGTTAGGTAAAGTTAAACAAATCTAAAGCACATATAAAATAATAATAATAATTTTGATGTAAAAATATAGATATAAGATGAAATAAATAATTACCCAGCGACTGCGGCATATCCAGCGACGGGCTGTGCTGCCGCTGCTGCTGCACCGTAAGCTCGGGCTGCCATTGCCGTGTAGGTTGCTGCGGCCGCGTAGGATGCCTGCTGGGCCGTGGAAAGCGGTGTCTTCAGGAGCGGGGACGCCGTGGCAGCTGCCGTCGCGGCCTAAAACAACCACAACCCGCCATGCAAGCTCAAGCAAGCTCAACATACTAATCACGCGATAATATACAATGCTCGCAAAAGAGAAGTGTGTCCTCTTTTTTCGCGCATACACGCGAACCATTCTCTGCATATGTACATACTCTAATATTAGCTACAATTTGAGTCTCGCAATATCACTTTTTTCCATTGGATCTACATTCAAAAGAAGCATCACTTTTCAATTCTATGTTATATATTGCGCGCAACATTGCTATTCAATTTTAATCGAAATTCATATAAGAATTTTTCACTAGAAAGTATGTCTTATATACATATAAACCTAGATAATAGTTGAGCAATTTAATAATATTCAATAACTAGAAAGTAAAGCTTGGAAAATTAATTTAATTGTTTAATTAAATTTGAATTACAATTAAAATGTATAAAATTCTTATATAATGTGAAAATTATTATGCTTGTGTTTTCGATGCAATCTTTACAATTTTAAAAATTTTTAAATGGGACAAATTGTTTGAATAAAGTGTCATAGTATGGAATATAAAATTCACTTGTTAAAAAAGGCTTTTGTAATTATTTGCAATGAAATTAAATTATGTCCGCGACTATTATTTTAGTTTACGATTGTGTTTATAATATTCTCGAGAATCTTTTTAGAAACGCAATTTGATATATCGTTGCGCGCATTCTTAAAAAATGTAATTAATTATGTTCATCCCGGATGAAAAGCTTTATTCATAACAGAAATTTCGGATTTTCGTTTCAAATAACTAATTCGAATGCACAATACTGGCATACATGAATAAACAATGCAATGCTTCCAGAATGAATATCCAATCTACAAATAAGACAAATACTTGTAGCGAGAAGGAAAAAAATGTCAATCGATATTACCGGGAGAGTAATGAGAAAATATTCTGTTTTTGATCAAGTCTGAAGTGAGAGAAAAAGTAAAACAGAACAAAAACAGTGCCAAGCGAATCAAATGAAAAATGCATGCATTAAAAAGAGGAATTTTTCGAAAGATATTGTAAAAAATGACAATAATACGAAAGGGTTTAGCAAACATGAACAAATTGTTATAGAACTTTAGTATGCAATATATGTTGAACTAGAAGAGTAATAGTTGGAACTAATACGAAAATAAATTATGTTTCCTCTTTTAGTTATTAGATATTTGCCATAAAATTGACTTATATTAAAAGTTTGGATGAATCATATGAAAATCTGCGATTTTTATGAAAATCAATGTTTCAGAAATAATACCTAAACCTGTGTTTAATGATATTTATTTTACTTTTTTTTCTTTAATTTTTTTTATTTCCAATGTATGACAAGTTAATGTCTTAAATGTTTCTCATATATTTTATCCACTACGAAGTGCATCTTTAAAAGCAACATTTATTATTTATTAACAGAAAAACTTCTTTTATCACAAGAAAAAGTAATTTTAAATGTACATATAGTAGCAAGTATAATTCAATATTATATAAACTTCAATAGTAATAATACTCTTATAATAATAATTTTATTTCAATTCGTTAATACTGCAAATAAACTGTAACACAATCTGAATGATTTATTTTGATTTATTTTATTATATAACTGTGAAAGATAAATTTGATCAAATATTCACGATTAATATTTCAATCTATATTCATTTTTATTCAAAGTTATACACATTTTTTTATTTATTTTGTTCGTTTTTTAGAATCATGTACGCAACATTGTTCGCTTCATTACAAATTTTTCAATCATCTTTTGACTTTCAAAATTAAAAAAAATATTTTTTATAATTTCTTTATAAATGTATCTATTTTAACATGACCGAAAAAAAAAAACAAAACATAAACTTTTCACGAAAAATAGATCATTTGTGCAGTGTTAATGTATCGTAGCAATCGTGACACTGATACATTTGTTAGAAAGAAGAGAATATTTGAAAAGAATTTAGACACCGCGAATATTTTAAGACCAATTTATCTTCTCTTGAAGTGATAAAAGTCAGTTGTCGTTGACGATGAAAATATTCTGAAATGTATGCTTTTAAAACTACATTCGCGGTACTCAAAATATGAGGATGTTTATTTGAAAGTCACTGTCATATGTATCATGATTAGACGGTAGTGTCAATCTGTCAAAACGTCCATATACACACTAGCATTGTTATTGCACTTAAATACGAAAAGACAAACTAAACAAAAAAAATAATTATTTATTTTAGATTTACTTGAACCAAAATTCATTTTTACTTTCTATAAATTCGCGTTTTAGAAGAATAAAAAAGGACTTTTTGCAAAATGCATCATGTGCTTTAAAAATGGTTCGATCGAGATTGAATTGAAACGTAGGGGCTGAATCATAATCGAATCATTGACTTGTGATTACTCTGTATTCGCTAATTAATGAACTTTATACACTATACGACATTGCTACGACCGTAAATTGTGTGCCGAACTAATATTAAGGAACATGCCTTGCAATACGAATGTGTACATGTTAGCCTATATTTACGTACAAATGTAATGGAAAGCACTAGCTCTACATTTTCACGAATTCAAGAAAATTATTGACAATTCAGAAAATAAATGCTCAAATTCAAGCACGAACATAATAATTAGTTAATCAATTAATTAACAATAATCTAGAATAATTGACATGGTGGGAATATATAGAATTTATGGTCAGTTGCGAGGTTGCACGATTGTGTCTAATTTAGCACCTCTAAATAATCAACTATTTAATGACTAATCAGATTGAAGTTTAGTGCTTGTGATTTCATAGCTGTTCTTGGCTTGTAATAAACCATCGTAAACAGTTTGTTGCTTTCTAATAGAAATACTATGATTTTAGTGTAGTTTTGTTTTTTTATGCAGTAATTTCAATTTAATTCAAAGGTAACGTTTATGCACGAATTGTCCAAACACGTCTATTATTGTTTAATCAAGGGATCCAATTAAACTACTGAATGAACAAGTAAACTTTGAATGAAATTTGTTGAAATACCCCTATCACCTTGTGAGATATAAATTGTGCGAGTTTAAGGTAAAGGAAGATACGGTTAAACAGTAGGAGAAACACATAATAAGTGTCAAAAATGTAGGGAACAAAACAAACAAAAGAAACTTGATGAAAATAAATGTTTCAGACAATTTAAGCTTTTTAGCTTCTTACTTTACTTTCATTTGATTGATGTATATTTTTAAAAATATATATTTCCAAGAGTTACATTAAAAAGCATCATTTTAAATCTTACTTCCGATTAATTATTCTTTTAATCATTCTGGCAAATTTAAGTAAGTAAAACGTTATTTAAGATAAATGAAGAAAAAGATACACTGAATAATTTGTGCGATCAAACGTCTAAATGATTAAAGTTGAATTATTTTCATCAGTTAGAAGAATGAGAAAAGAAAAAATAGGAGGGAGAGTAAACCGAACTATGTCAATAGCTTGTGATTGAAAGTGTAAGAAAGAAAAGAAAACCCATAACGTATAAGGGATTCGTCGTGTTTTAGGAGACTAAAAACGTAAAAGATGAGACAAACAAGTAAACGGAGAAGGGTAAAGGGAGACGAGGTTTGTACGGTAGATATCGTAAATCCTACCTCCAGTGCGGGCGCTTTAGCCTGAAACACAAATGTTATTCCTGAGAATAAACGTAGGCCCAACCGAGAGATTTCGGCAGACCGATCGGAAAATCTTACGACCCGAAATTAGCCCCCGTCATGTTCATTGATTCAATCGAATGTTTTCTTTTTTTTTTATTTTTGCTTTAATCTTTTGCAGAAAGTAGCATTTCGTATTTATATGGAAAAAATCAAGATTGATTTTCTGCTTGCCATTGTGTATTGCGATAGTTTCTAAAGCTTGACATCTGTTACGTAAACATTATCTTTCAAGCACGTTATGGTATCGATGATAAAGAATGTCTATGCACGGTTTCTCTTGGATTAAATTGAATTTAACATATAAAGCGTGGAATTTTCGATAAATTGAGGACAAAATGTATTCTTGTCAAATTATCGTCTTTGTCAAAGTATATGAGACATTCATATTCTCGTTCTTGTCATATTTGTATCACAAAGTAATGAAAATTTTACATTTGAATTGCATTATAAATAATTAACTTTAATACTCTATGAAATATATTACTTTCAAATTTAAAAAATAAAATACGTAAAATAACACTAAACAAGATTAGGATGACATTAAGTCATACAATTGAAACAAGTTAAACAACTATTTCAATAAAGTTTTTGAAATTCAATATCATAAAAGATATATGACCGGTTACATTTTTAAAAGAAATTAAATGAACAATAATTGAAGAATAAATAAAACTCGATCTGTTCAAATATGCAACAAAATGTAATATAACAAGAGAAACAATGCATAGTAAAAGCGACTCCAAAAGAAAATCCACATCGCATAGGATTTGTCTTATAAGAGGCAGTGATTTTTGTATGTTGACATAGCAAAAGTCGCGTAGAAGAACGGAAACAAGTGTAATACGTGATATCGCATATCAGTATCGTTATGCAAGGCTGGCAAAAACGTATCGACTAACATCGGCTGTTGCTTGCGGCCATTCTAGCTGCGATTCCGCGTACGACAATACTTTCGTTCAGTAAACGTCTTCTGAGTATCTCAACGAAATATCTCGTTCTTCCGCTGCGCCGCTTTAAACGACCAAGTTCATTTATGCCGTTACGCGTCAAATTTCATGCCCATTATAACGCGAATATTTACCACACAATACATAAAAAAAAACAATTACATTTGTACACATTGATGTTAAAAATTATAATGTAAAAAAACTAAACGCAAAATTTGCTTTTTAATGAGTAAACATTTCCAGATCGATTGTGCTTGTAAAACACATTTAATTAAAATTCATTTTTATTAATGAATATTCAATATTCATTTATGCATTTAATTTTATTTACTTAAAATAAGTTAATAAATATTTCATTTCCGTTTTACACTGCTTTGATATTAATAAAGTACTTCTTTAGTTTATATTTATTTTTAACACTATTTTATGTTTTCAATTTACTATTTAAATGTATATCATCTATATAAAGTTACTATAAGTATCTAGAAAATCTTTATTTCCATTATAAACTCCAACATGTTCACTTTTAAGTATTTCATTTATATTTAATTTAAAATCGATCAAGAAACACTTACTCTTGAACTAAAAATCGTTCTAGCACAGCGGAACAAAAAAGAATAAAATGTATTTATAAAAGTATATCTCACCTGCAGCCTGTAACTGGGATCCTGCGTCGCTGCGTGTGCTGCTAGGAAGGGATCATAGTAAACGCTGAAAAAGAAAGAATACTTAGTAAATCATTGAATCGAATAATTTTAATCTTATAATACAGCCTGTCTAAGAAATGCTGCGAAAAAAATTTTGATTATTGAGCATTTGCAAATATATTGCATTTTCGCGTCGTCCATTGTCTTCGTTCTCTGTTCGACATAAATAATGCACGTTCCTTCATCAAATATCTTTTTAAATGCGTGGGCAACATTTCACTTGGTACACACAGTGCAGGATAGGTCAAGTGCGGCAACGTGCATATACATGGGGAGATATACTAAGTACTCAAATAAAACAGCGTGCAAGTCTAAATTTATCCGACGATATTCTTAGCTATTTTCGTCACATAGCATTTAATATTTAGTGAATAATTCTTCTAGATGTTTCTCTTCGTGCAAATACAAATTAAAGCTATTAAATTTAATAATTAAAATACGATTTGTTAGGATCATTCAAAACATAGCTTTGTTAAAAATATGATAAAATGTCTGTGATAGGTATAATTCAATTATAAATAGCATTTAATGACGAGTATTTATATTTTAGTACTTTACTTCACATGTGAGCTCTGGAGATACTTTTTCTACGCGTGAGCAGGATAGTAACACGAGCGAAGCGAGTGTTGCCATGCTCCCGAGTGAGAAAAGAAAGAAGAGTGGGAAAAGTAACTACTTTTACCGCTCGAGTGAGGAAAACTAATTATTTTTTCTTTAATTATGTGTAGTTTTATTGATGTTTATGTTTCTGTTCTGTTTATATTTACATAAGTTTAATTTTTTTTCTGTTTATTTATTTACAATTCTATTACGTTTGTTACTTTTTCACTGTTTACATGATATTCTTCATTTATCACTTGTCTTTTTATTTATGTTTACATTTTTTCTTTACTTCTTTTGATCCCTTTATTTATGTTTACACTCTTTTCTTTGTTTATGTTGATGTGTTCATTTATGTTTACATTTTTTCTTCATGTTTATATGTTCATTTTTATTAATTACTCACCGGAGTTGTATAACAAATTGTTTTTGTATTTTTTGTTGGAATGTGAATTAAAAAAAAAGTGATACTTACGTAGGCGCGAATGGATGCAGGGCCGTTGCAGCTGCAAGGGGCCCTGGATTTCTGGCAAGAGCCAGAGCAGCTGCCGTCGCTGGAAAAGTTGTGGCTGCTCTTGCAGCAGCGCCTACTCGACCACGCTGAATGGCTACACCTCGCAATGCCGCTGCTGTAACATACACACCCAAAAGTCCTACCTTGTAATTCATTGAAGTTTATCAATCGCAATCTCTTTGACAAGATCATCATTGACGATGACGTAGGCGGCTGGGGGCTGCTGCTAACGCTTCTGCTTAGACTTCCACATGCTTATCATCAAAGAAGAGATGAACGAAGAATCTTTTATCGTGCAATTAATCTGACAAATATTTTACAAATACAAAAAATATAACAAATAAATTACAGGTTTTGAAAAAAATTGAATAAATTTTGATAAACAGTTTATAAATAAGAAATTTTTCTGTTTTAGAAACATTTTTGTACAAGAAAGACTTTTCATTAGATGTTCATGTCAATCTAAATAATAATAAATGTCGATATATTTTTGAGGACTTTGTACAAATTCGTCAGATCGTAATAAAGTTCTTCGAACATCTTTCCTTAAGACACTTTATACGCCAGAAACTCTTTTCGCTTCAAACTTTTTGCGTATTTCTAATACGGTTTCGTACTTTTCGTAATTTCAATCTGCAAATCCTACGGAATTTTTTGATAGTTCAATTTTTGCAGTTCCAATGAAGATAATACAATTTTAAGGATAAGTGACACAAGATTAAGAGGAAGTTCATTTGTAAAAAAAACTTGCTTTTCAGTTGGGGGTAGTAATACCAAATCATAAGATATCACATTTGAACACAAGTTATACAGATTGGTTGAAAAATGATTGAGTACATTTGAAAAAAGATCGGCTTTGACGAAGTTTTTCACACGAATTACTTAAATTCAACAACAGAATTTTTGACGACGTTGATCAAGATTGACAGAATATGGTAAGAGATTTTCATTCGTCTGAGGATCAATAATATCATAACAATTGTTGAATACAGATTCAAGACAAATCGAGGTAATGTTTGAACAAAATAGATCCGACAGACGGGATTGTAATATTGCGAGCTAAGAATTTGTAGTCGACGCTGTTAACAGAGATAAAAAGGACAAGGAAATATGTATATACATATATATATGCTTGAATCGATGTGTTCATTCAAACACGTATACGAAAGTAGAATACTTATCTTGGAACTTAGAAGAGCAATGACTGAGAAACGTAATGCGAAGTTATTTTACGTAACTATGCAAGTTCAGTAACTGCCTACCTTAAATGCCAGTGGCGATCCAGTTTGAATCTTCCATTTGGTTGATATCACGACGACCCGTGTATGCGTATTAGCTATGCGTTTTAAATATTTAAATCTCATTTCACTATCAGTGCTTATTTACATATTAAAACTATAGTTTTGTACTTTATAAACAGTGTGTATGTATAACTGTATTCCAACAATTATCAATAAATTGTTCAAATTTGCTCACATTAGAAACTATAAGCATTACGAAGTTATGTTTTATTGTACGACAATTTCATAATACAAATTTAAATATGAAAATTCAGGTCTAATTAATTAACTGTTAATCAAATTTGCATTCACAGACGATAAGTAAAGTGGTATAGTTACAGTTTGAAAAACAGAACAAACATATTGATAAAACATTGATAAACAAGCTTTATGGATAAAACAAAATACTTATTACTTAGAGCACTGATAAGGATACTTAATATTCAGCAAGTGATATAATTAAAACAAGTATAGCGAATCAGATATTCCTATCGACCCTTAATACGTATTATATTTACCTATTATATCTCTGTCAGTGCCCTACAAGCAGTTGATGTTATCTTAAGATTATGCATCACATTTTGAATTAGGGGCTGACGCTTACTAGAACTCTATTTCCGTTTTTCGTTATATTGAAAGACAAAACAAATTATTACTAAAATAACTTTGATGGATGAAAACGTGTGTATTATTAAATATTTGCATTGAATGTTATAAAAATATGCAATTATCAATTCTATGAATTAAACTAATATATATTTGATATATGCGTTCAACAAAAGGACACGAATAATGAGCAAAATGCAAATCTAAGTTTACACGATTTGAATTGTGAATTAACGCAATAACGAGCCGTCGTGCTGTGGCAGAAATGACCATCTACATTATATCAGTGACAGTAATATGAGTATAACACAAAAAGGTAGTAGCAAAATGAACAACATACTTTGAGTGATGTTAGAGGCATACGAGTGCGAAAGATTAATTTTTTGTACAAAATATTGTAACATGGATCAACAATAATCAACTTCATCGATGAAGGTTTTTTTTACTCGGACAAATAAGCCTAAAGATAAAAACAAAAATCTTTATACAATCAACACGTGCAATCCTAAGAGGATATATGTAACATTATGTGAGAAAAAACAGGTTTCAATGGTGATCCTTGCAAAATTGATTAGTCGGACAGTAACAACGACGGATTCAAAAAACAGATGTGTGTCATAAAGATTGTAATTAATAACAGTAATAATAATAATAAAAGAAGAAACATGCAAAGGTGATATTAGTCACATGGAATGTTTAACACCTTTAGCTTAAAATCCAACGACACTGGCATTTCCCGACACGGGGCAAAAAATAGTGGAGAACTGGGGGTGTAGGGGGGGGGGGGGGGTAG
>JABFPJ010000691.1:0-34817 GCA_022817425.1 Gryon sp. ZL-2020 | reverse complement strand
TCAAAAAAAAAAAAAAAAAAAAAAACAAACAAACAAATATATATTTTTATCTCAATCGAAGACATCTGCAACGTAATTGAACCTCATCCATTTAATTTGTTTGAGCCCCATGACAAGCTGAATAAAATAGATCTTTACTTCCAATTCAGTCGAAAAGAAAGAAAGAAAAAAATCTAATTAATCACGGCACCACTCATAAATCATCTAAATGAGTATTACGAACTTTTAAGAACGTAATGTTCTGAAATAGAATAAACTTGATTTGATTTTGATAAGTCCTGGGGTTATATTGGGGTTAATTCAAAGTCGAAACAAAAGTGATCTTCTATTTCAATAAGATCTGAGGATTATTGGTGTTTTTCTTGATTCCACTTCTTTTTCACCCAAAATAAACATTGTATTTATATGATCTTACATTCAGAAACATTTATGTGATGGCATGATGATATAATAACATTATGCAACTATATTTTTATCGTCACATTTGCAATTCATAAGAGGAATAAAATTGCTGAATATTGTCAAAGAAAGAATTAAAAGCAGATAAGTAAGCAATACCGAGAGGTTAATGTTATAATTAAATTTACAACTACATTGTTCGTGACATAATGCCAATTTTGTTGCTCAGCTATGACTTCTATTTCTGGATTTAGCCACCCTATTTCGTCTTACTAATATTGAAATAACCTTTCTTATCGATTTCATGCTATAAGAGGCGAAGCGTATAACGGAAAAGAAAAGAGAAAGAAGAAAGAAAAAAGACAAATAATGTGAGAGAGTGAGAAAGAAAAAATGCTCTGTAAATAGACAGGACAAGGGGTAAATGTAGAGCCGCAAGAACCAAAACGATTAAGAGAAACTGATCTATGAAATGGCAAAAAGTCTTAAAATATTAAAACTTCGAGCTGAGACTAAAAGTTAAATGACAATTATGTTACCCAAGATTCTAGAATATCACATGGATAGATTATACAAAATAAAAGTTAGGAAATAGTATATCCCGAAACTAGGGAGAAAAGAATGTTTTTAGATGAGTGTAGCAATTTCATAAGAGTCGAATTTGCAATTTTTCCCGAATTGCGAACCATGTTTTTTTCTTACAAGTGTATCGAAAAGGTCTGTTGTTTTTGAAAAGTGGCACTTTTTCTCCTTAGGGAGGAAATATAACGTCCTATTATTATTATTATTATTATTATTATTATTATTATTATTTCTGGAGTAAAGTAAATTTTGATTACGTCATTTAAAGGATGAAAATAATTTGCTTTCGTCGAAAGAGAGAGAAAAAGTGCCACTTTCGTTCCATTTTTGAGGGGAGAAAAGATTTGTTTTCGATGAACATGTGAGACAAAAAAAAAAGTAGATTGTATTTTTTGTATGTTGATTCGATCCCATGAGGGAAGGGAAGAAATGCGCTGGAAGGTCTGCAAACAAATGGTTATTTAGATTCAAATTTGTAGTATGTTTGTTTTTCTTACGACAGTATTCAGATAAAAAGGAACATGAATCTAGCGGTAGGATGAAATCGATATCCATAGCATGGATTTAAGAATGGCGCGCAGCAGATTCCAAAATTATATTATTTCCTGAAGACAAGTACAAAAATTGCGTGTCTATATGATAGCACAGATTGGAAATATTTCATAAATGCATCGACAAAGCAGGAATGCAGTTGTTCTTTGAAGTAAGGAAAAAAGGTTATAAAGAAGAGAACGTAAGTTATACGGAAGGACACATGTATTCGCTAGAAGGAGATTAAGTGGCAGTTTGATCCAAAGTTCCGAAAGTACTTATATTGTCGATAACTTTTCGAAGCTTACGTTGGAAAAATGTTTAAATTGAAAAGTCTTTTGATGTTTAGTGTAAGTGTGCGTATGTATGTGGCATTCTAGTAGCGTGTTATGAAAATTAAAAAAACCAAGACCCGCGGCGTTTTCAGAGTATAATGTTCTCCCGAGATTATCAATATTGTTGAAAAAGTCGTTTGGTCATATTTTGAACATAACTCGCAAACTTCAAAGACCGAAATCATAATGTTTGATAAAATAATTGGATAATAAAGATGGCAAATGTTAAACGATGATTTAAAATAATGACTTGAAAGTTTGATAGTAAGTTTAAACAATGAAATTTGTCTCCACTTAAGAAAACATGTTTTATTATTTTGTAGTAATTTTGTTAAACGTATCATTAATATGAGATATTATACTACTGAATTGTGGTTTTTACATCTACATTTGCGAGGAGTGACCTGTGACGTTTGCACGATTACATTTCGCAGTTGCGATGAAATGCTGAATCGAAGAAATGAATGGGGAATATAATAAGTGAACGAGATTACTATGGCTTGAGTGCGATTATTGTGTATAACACAGGCAGTGAGGGGAGAGCAAGCACACCGCAATGCTTCGCATTACCCTTTTCTCATGCGAGGGTCTACACCCTAAGTTAGCTGTGGCTTTACGAGGTCACCGGTCAAGTTCGAACTTATATTGTAATCGAATAAGTCTTACGTACAAGTAAAAGTTACGAATGCTGGACGTGTCCATATTGTACTTATATATTACAACCGCAAAATCTTTCTTTTCCAACTTTTTCACTTCTTACGCACTATTGACAGTGTTTATATACTATTGGAAAAGGTTAAACACTTGACATTTTGCATCATTTTGAATTCTATAAGAAGACATTTGGTTAAATGTAGCGATCGAAATAGAAAAAACAAAAGGAGCGCGAAATTCGCGTTCGGTCGGATTCACTGCTTTATTTCTTTATTAAGTGGCAAAGATCTACATTGTAAATTTGCGCGAAAGCACACATTCTTTCGAATTCGGCAGCGTAATGTAAACAGAGTTTGCCTTTTGCTATGAAGAGGGAGAATAAAAATGGAATGTTGGCGGCACTGTTTGCGGTACAAAATACACAATGCATCTGTCTGGGACATTGGAGTTGATTCGCGCGCGCGGGCTCGTTATATCTCTTATTCCTATGGCGCTCGATAACAAAAACGCAAAATTATTCGTGCGAACGTCGTAACTCGCAAATCGCTCGGGACAAATCGAGTTAGCCGGAGCTTGGCGAATTGTCTGACGAGGCAGAACTAACACTCTTAAATCCGCGCGCACCGCGAGTTCAATGTAGAAAATAGCACGGCCCAGGTAGAAGGCAGAGATTGCGACAGAATAATACTTACGCACTGGGATAGACGAAGCTAGAAAGATACGAGAAGGTGAAGACGATGACAGCTTCATTATAATCCACAAAGCGAATCCTTTTGCCGCCAAACGTACGGCCAAATGTAATAGAATGAAAGAGCGAACTGATCTTAAATCTAGTTACGACGTCGACGGAATAATGCCGCGACAAGACTTACCTTCAACGCATTTTCAGTAAAAAAACATTGTCTTCGAGCACCCAAGGATTCTCTCAATTTTAGCGATTTGTCAGAAACGAGCTTCAAAATGACCCACAAATTTATTTTCAAACAACATACCCAACGTTCTTACATTCTCTTTGCTACATAGTAAAATGGAATAGAAAATTTAAATAAAAAACTTCATGTTGATATATTTTATACAAATTTAATCTAATATTTATAATATTATGTATGGTAATATTACAAATGTTAATTACATCAATTATTCAATATTTTTATGAAATAATCTGTTAATTCAATGACTTATAATTATTTATTATTAAATTAATTAATATACAAATTATTAATTTCTTAGTTTTATTATTACTATATAAATACATAATATATTTTATTTGTTAATCATAGAATAGTCGTTTTTCAAATTATCAATATAGAACAAGAGCTAAAGAAGGATAAAGTTCCCATGAACTTTATGTTACGTAAGAAATGGGCTTTGAAAAGGCTTAGACATTACTTAAAGCTGCATTTATAAAAGAACGCTCGATTTAACCTGATCAATTCAATTTTGCTTGGTTCATGTGGTACAACGTAAACAGAGTTCAAGGCCGGAGAGAGCATTTATTGTGAACCTTTCTCACGTCGACAAATTTAGTTAACATATAATCCCGAAACAAACCAACCGTAGATGAGTTGATCTAAGAAAGGTATTTGAAAGATTAATAGTGCTGCTAAATATAACGTACTGTATAATAAAACGAATTTTAGAGTGTAACATAGAATCACAAATAGCATATAAAAACTGCATGTTTTAAAGAATTGATTTTCAAAGATTTTTTTTAATTGTTACTCACATACACACGTCGGGTAAATTTTTTTTTTTTAATTCTTAAAATCAAAATTGTAATAAAAATACTACACTGTATGATTTTACTGTTTTTCACTGGACCGATAATGTGATAAATAAATATGATATAATAATAAGTATAAGTATAATAATTTGAATATAATTGTATTCTAATTTTGATGAGAGTTATTATTAATAATCAATTTGATTATACACATCCGGCAATTAACATTACTTTTTACGCTTGCTTCGTAAAATTTGACGTTGAAATAAATTGATGAAGTGATGTAGAGTGGAACTGAAAGTAAAATCACACTCTACATCCAAATTCGATTTTGAAAATCATGAATAATTTGATAGGGTTAGCGAAGTGTAACAACTGATGAACTCCGGTTCCCCTATTCTTCACACAACATTTGCCATGTCGAAGCTATCACCCTAATCCCCCCTGAACTATATATAGTAAATGTCCCACTTTTAGCTTAAAATTGAACTGATAAAACATTTTATCTTGATGTGTGAATATATCAGTGTTAAAACTGAATGAAAGCAGACGAACACGAAGAAAAAGAACAAAAATTGAAGTGAAGCAAAGCAAAAACCTTATCGTCACTTCGTAGTGTATTGTATATCTATTCTGATAAAAATGAGTATAGCTTAGTTCTGTTATAAACTCTACTTCGTTCGCATGTCGATGAACAAAAGGATGGGTGATGTTAAGACGTTGTTGTATAAGTTGCTTTTATTTAGGTTAGGGGATGAAATGTAGCGAGTTTTCTTTGTTGGCAGTCAGGCGAATAGGATAAAACGAGACATTCTGGCAGACGTAAAATCAGACCATTATTAATTAACTTCGACTCTTTGTATTACAGGTACTACGCGAAACGATCGGCTTTTTCAGGCTTTCCAAAGTTCTCAAATAGATGATCAAATTTGTTGATTCCTTCCTTTTTGCCTCCAAGCTCTTTTATCAATTACACACAGTCTTCTGATATGATTTTTAACGAAAAACAGAGAAGAAGCCAATTATATTAATAAAAGACATTGTTCATAGTATTACAAAGTATAGGATTTGATATTTAAACATTATTTTGTCGTATTTCATTGTCATCACACTCAACTTTCAACCAATTTATAGATAATATAAGTTCATTTAAAACTTTACGAATAATTCATCTTTCACGTTATTAAATATTTGTATGATCATTTTTGAATTCTAACTTGTTACAATAATTATAATTTATTTCAACATGTATTTTAACATTCTTGATTGTATTGTTTGGCTCATCATAAAACGTTATCCAAATGAACGCATTTCCTGTGGCTCATTTTTTCTTAATAACGTCGAAATACATTCACATTGAATGGTGTTTCGTGAGAAAAGTATGAGAATTGGCGGGGCGTCGTGACATTGAATCGGCATGTCTCGCATTTTGTTGCTACCAGAAGTTGCGCAGCAAATTACGAAGCTCGGTATTTTGTGGTTGCTGTACGCGAAACCGCAGCGTTGAAAGGTCACCGACGTAGCATGACGGAACGGATGCGTAAGAATTTTGGCGCTCAGATTGCACGATTATGCCTGTTCCCAAGCCAATGGTGCGCCATCACACGACCGACAACGGCGCCCTCTGTGTTTTGTGAATGCCCACTCAGCCGTGTGCCTTTTATGGCTCACGGCATCGCGATAAGTCTACCTTTCTTCCTTTTCCTCTCTCTCTCTCTCTCTTTTTGTTAACTCTTTTTTTGTCTTCCCAAGTACCTATTTTTGTATGTATCTTTTTAAATCACTCAGTAAAGACCAACTCACTTTTTTTCCTTCACTTTGAATTACAAATTTCGGCCTCCGCCTTACACTTTCATCGGTTTCTCTACCCCTTTTTTTCATGCATTCTCAGGGGTTATTTAAAAAAAAAAAAACGAATATTTTTGTCTTTCATCAACTATGATCATCAACATTAAATACACAAAATCTCAGTCACTTAAGATATACATAATTGCACTTTGATTTATAATTAATGACAAAAAGCAATGGATTAAAAATATTGAACAAATTACTGGAAAAACAGAAATATCTCGAGACATTATGAGAGGGTGTTAGGTGATGGTTGGAATTTGTGCAAGTTTGCAATTATGCGTGTTTAATATGCAAATGGGCGCGAATCTGGCGCCGTGGAATAAACGAATTTTCGATCGATTACTCGTTCTTCATTCTTTTTTGCCCTCTTTTTTATCTTCTTTCGTAGCGCTTCTCGTACCTGGTAGTCTCTTATTGTTCGGGTTCCCTTTTTTTCTAGCCGAGAGGTTTCTATTTCACTGACGTCCCTACAATCTCTATTCTCTTTTCGTTACCAACCGACGAAGCAACTGCTAAAGTTAGGCTGGGTCATTTTGCTTTCGTTTTTCTCCTCGAAATTTCGCAAACCGTTGTCATCAGACGTGTTTTTTCGTTGGCTCAGCATTTCCGTTTCTCTTCGTTAAATATATATTTTAATCGTACTATTGTAACATTTAATAATAAACTATATATTAACAATATATCTACTATTATATATTTATGTATAAATACAAATTCAAATAAATTAATTGTTTGAACGAAAAAAAGGTTAATTTATTATATAATTGGCGTTAGCTTTTGTGTTGGTGAAACGCAACTGTTTCACGACTTCGTTTCTTGACTTACTCTTCGTAAACGCAATTTTAACACCTCATAATAAGTCACTTAACTCAGTTAATTTAGCATTCAAATTTGGCGTGAACAAACTAAATGTCGAAGTCGTATCGCAAACTGCCGAACAGCGCAAGCCGCAAATCCTGCGCTTCGTATTCACGCTGAGCAGTGCGAGATCGTAACTCGATTAATTATACGCCGACGCGTAAAGTTACACGTCAGTCAAGGGATTCCTCCAACTTCTTTTACCAAGAAACAACATTTTTATTCGATTTCAAATTCGCACAATCAAAATTTCGTTATAGAAGAGTTCAATCATATTAGATTAAACATTTATATTGATTTCATCAGTTTGTTACAATTCGAGCTAATACAATTAAAGCATTCATGGAATCAAAAAAATCATTGTATACAATGTTTCAAGTGATTTTACCAAATCATTTTAAATTTGATTACATTGCCTGCTAAACCGGAGATACAATTACAAGTATAAAAAAATATAATATTATACCATAACATAATAATATAATATTAATAAGAAGTATTAATAATTATAATTATTCTTCTTTCACAAATCATTAAAATGATACATTAACACATTTGTATTTTTGAATTTCTAGTCAGCCATCCTTGTATGATTCCCGTTTGAATTGTAATCAAAAAATAAATACAAATTATAGTCTAGATTATTAAGGATGCTGAGAAAATTGTTTGAGACAATTTATCAAAATCGTTTGTCATTACCATTTAACCAGACTTACCCGAACTGTTGCCATACACGTCACCCAACTTGTGCCATACTAACCATACAGTTTTAAATAATAAATTAAGAGTCTGGATATATCTAGTCATTAATCTGGTGAAATATATATCCATACTCAACTATATTTGTTTATCGTACTATTCTAGTCTTACTGCCATACAGTGCCGAATTACAGCCAAATTGAATTCATACTGATTTGATTAAAACTCATGTTTGGATATATCTGGTTATACTTGTCTGGATGTAAAGAAATAAATACTTTATCCATACTTCTCCAGATAGAAACCATACCGATCTCCTTAGTAAAATAATAGTCTGAATGTGTCTGTATAACGCACTTTATCCAGACTGTATCCATAGACATTAACAGATTTTATCCAGACATTACCAGACCGCACCCTAGACTTTGCCAACCGTTCTCCAGACTATATCCATACTTTCTCCAGACTGTTTTTTCCACGCGGGTTAACCTCACGAGAGATCATTTAAAAGCGAACATCCGTTTTTTCCCTTGCTTTATTCGCTTTATACTCTGCGTTCACATTTATTCTACCGGAGGATAATGCTTTAACACTAAAATCTTTCGTTCTTTATTGTATAACACGTGTTTTCGGGTTTAACTTAACAGATTTGTAAAAAGTCTGGTGAATCATGCACTTTTTGATAATAATTATGTTTATACAATTATTCCAAAATAAGAATGTAGTGAATTGTCTTATACTTAACCACATCATGGCTTTTGTTAGACTGCAATATTTTATACGTACCTGCAACAGAAATTAAAATAAAATTATAAGATTAATGAAAAAAACAGCATATATGAACTGCTGAATGAACAAAAATTGGATTAAACAATTTTTTGTCCGATTAAAAGAAAATATTTAGACAATGTAATGAAAATTTACTTGAGTCAACAAACATTTTATCAGATCAACAAAGGCACTTTTCTGTGTTTCCTGCTAGAAACTTTTTGCTCGAATATTTCTTAAGTTTGTTTGAAAAATCTTTTTTTTTCTTTTCTTCTTTTCGTAAAAAAGTTTCGTCCGAAATTGGAGACACACTGTTATCGAATTACAATTGGCCTAATTTGCGCGTGAAATTTATCCCTATTACACAGTGGAATCACGTTACTTGATTCCGTAACGAGAAATTGTCCTAATTTGGATTGCGAATTCTCAGACTAAATTAGGATGATCCCAATTTGGCGAGTGTCATGATTGATGATATTCACTCGACGACGTTTGCAATAACACCTATAATTAAGAAAGACCATTTACGATGATCTCAAATTACAGAGTTGAAATTGCGATAACTCTTTGAGTAAATCAAACTTCATCGATAATGTGTATTATTGGCGGAGAAGAAGAAGCAGAATATCACAAATTAAATAAATAAATAATAAGAGCAAATAAATATTCAAATGAGTGAATGAAAGATGCAGCCATCTCGTTGCTTTTTAATCTACGAGCGAGCATTCGCGCGGCTTCTTAACTCAACTCAAATATGAATGAAATAGGGCAACGTCGTGAGAAGGAGGAGGTAGATTTGTGCGTGTGTATGTGCGACTGATTTATATACTGGGGTCACTCTAAGATATTTATGACTGTCGCGTGCGATCATCGAGCACTTCATTCTACCCGACTTGACACCTTGCCGTTACATCCTAACTAACACTTCTAATTAATTCCCAAGCAGGACGAAAAACTTGGCAGAAATTGGCACTAGATTCGCCCACTTAATCTTCAGCTTCTTTTCGTTCATTTCAAATGATATTTCAAAAATGACTTTCAAGTTTTTTGAATATCCAAGTGGAGATTCTCTTATTTACATGTATGATGTATTTCAACACAGTTAATTGTGTTAAAATGTGTCTTTTGGATTGGCACGTTTATCAATTTCAATATAAATAATGAATAATAATCAATAATGGTGGAAAATGAAATTTCGAATGGGGGAATAGAAGAGAAAAATCCCTAGAGATAAAAGTTACGAAAAATAATGATTCATTGGCAATAATAAAATATTTAGCCGGGTCGTTAGGTGCGGACGAAGACACGTAAAAAATGGGCAAGTCACGCGCGATGCATTTGTAGTTTTATCTCTCGTTGCAAGATTCTCACGGCCGTAACTCCTCGTTTCGGGCAATAAGGCCTGAACGAAGATTACAAGAATGATTCGTGAAACGCGATCCTCCCGAGGGCAAAGACGTCCACGGCCATTTTGTCATTCTAACGTAACCGCGTGCGCGCACCAACGTTGAAACATTAGAATCCGAAACAAGCGTCGTCTGACTCAGGCCGTTCATCATCGAGACAAGATGCCCAGACCAGTCTGTAATTGGATGGCACTCTGGATTTCGGTGTCACGCCGCGCGAATTATGGATAAGCCGCATGCGACCAATTTTATTCAGTAGATGCCATTTTTAATTCGCTTTTGCGGATGACTAATGGCCGTTTTCAAATTCGAGAGGGATTGTACTGGGGATAAGGCTTTCAAAAACGTTGCATCCATTTGTGCTCTTCAAGATGATGGATCTTGCTTACTTTCTTTTTTCTTTTATAAAGATTAAAAAAAACAAACAAACAAACTGTTTTGAGAACTATATACAAACGACATTGAATTATATTCATCAATTAATTAAACATTCAGAAAATGAAATGTTTGTAACTGATAGTACTTTAGTCATGTATTGGTTTTTTATTATCACAAAAGCAAATATTTCGTACGCTAAGATGGAAGTAAACTCTGAGAAATGTTATTTGAACCACTAGACAATTCGTTCGATCAGTTTTAATTTGATCGGCGTGACAAATGGCCGAACGAATTGCTGGTTTTGAATTTTCGTAGGGCTATATTTTTGTAAGGGTGAAGCAGAGGCACTTTTGTAAATATGAAATGAGGGGTCAATGTGGGATAAAATGATGTATTTGAGTTGACAATTGAAAGGGATTTTTATTCTGCGAATGTCACACGCCTAAATCAACATCATCCATCAGTAATCAAAATACTTATAAACATGAGCACTTGGTATTGAAATTAGATGATTGAAAATTGACACTCCAGTTATAGTTTCATTCAACGGTCAATAAGTAACTATCCAATAAACGTACGATTATTCAAATTTATTTAGGTTAATTGAAGTAAGTATGTATATGAGTTTGGTGAGGCAATGTTAATGACGTCACTCTTTATACTATCGTGAAGGTGCATTTTTGATCAAGTCTTATGAAGTGGAGGGATCAGAGAATACGATAAAAAATCGGTCCCCGCGGTCGTATTCTGAACATTTTATTTCATGTCCCCGAGGAAAAGATGGTCGGTTTTGAGTCTAACACTGTCAATTTGTAGATATTGCCAACTTAAATAATTTAACCGCACGTTAAATCGTTGCATGTTATTTAACTGGCAGGCAGGTGTCTACAGTTCGGCAAGATAATGTAAATACAAATATCTCAAACATTTTCATAAAATTGAACGTCCATTATAATTACAGTATTAAAGAGAAGGAATTATTTTTGCTCTGATCGACATAAAAATATTACTTATTTGCTTTCGTTTCCTTTTTATGTCCCATTTATGATTTTCTTTTAAAAGTACAAAATGCTAAGAGCCTCTTTCTATTAATTATTTATTACTAAAAACATTTTCTTTTTTACATATAAGAAAGAATACTGATTTTTTTAACTTATTATTGAAACATTAAGCTATCTATAAATAACGAAGAGAGTGAAGCTTATTTCTCATTGATTATGAAAAATGTATTATCTCAAATCATTTCTTACCGTCAAATTTAACTTGTTTATTTTTCGACTAATATCAGATGAATTAACATAAAATCTAAAAATCGATACCTTCAAGTCACATGAAATATGAGCTATTTATTAAAAGGAAATTCAAGAATTCAAAATGTGTGTTCTCTGTGAAAATCAATTAATTAAACAGTAAAAAACAGGCTTTTTTGTCAATAAGTTACAATCATGATAAGCTTCAAGATATTTTTCAACATTACTTTAATTTTTTAATTAGTTTGCAATTATGAAACTATTTATTTAAAGTATTTTACGATCTTAAGAACAAATTGTAAATGTAAGACAATTTATTTATATACAACGGAATTTATTTTTACTTAAAATACTTTTCTTATAAACTCAACAAGTCTATTATTATTTCTTATGTTCAAGTACTTTAAACAATGCCACTTAAAGTAAACGTTCATTTTGGTTTAATTTCAAAACTTTTTTTATTACTTTTTTTTCATTCAATTTTGAGTGGACATTTATCATCACATTTTCATTCGTTCCAAGATATTGTGTCTAATGAGTATTTATGTGTGTTTGGAGAAAAAAGAACTCGGATGAATATTTTCGTTTGAGCGTCAAGATTTATGTTCTAAAGTGTTTGAAAGCTTCGTTTTTTCATGACGCTATTAATTTAAATTCGAAAAATGAATTTTGAATGTTTCTATTTTGTTATGGTTGTCCTCATAATACATCTGATTTTTGTTGAATTATACACTTAAAATTGCTTCAACTTTCAGTATCAATGTTCAGTTAAAACCAATTATCAGCTGAAACGTCTCAATTGCGTTTTGTGAATAACCGATGACAATGGACCGACGAAAAATTGTCTATTCCAGTGCGGTCTTTCTTCCTTCTCGACCCTATTTCGTTCCAGGTCATTGTGTCCTAAAAGTCTAGACAGAGAAATTCACACCTGTCGAAGAACCTCAAAAACGACTATTCGACGTTGAAATAGCCGATATTTTTTTCTACTAATTCCTTTATTTCCTTTTCCTCTGAGTATGTTTAACTCGGCAAATTACTTTTTAAAATAATCTTTTCTACTGTCAAAATATTATTCTTCTTGAAAAATGTATTTAATCATAATAGTTTACTATTAATAAACATTAGCAACATTGATTAAAATGACTTATTTGAGTACGATTGTATCAGCATGTACTTATATAAAGTAATCAATTGCTACGTTATGTCTGCTTTAGATAATATTAAAAAAGTGATAGCTTTATTTAACGGTTGCCTCTGATGTTATCTCATGTTTTGCAGATGTTTTAATGAATTTGTATGGTAGAGACAGAAACCTGTCAATATTATGTTCATTAGTATGCTTTTTTTAAAAATGATGTCCAAATTAATATGTCCTTTGCATTTTGGAAGACCACATAATTAGATTATGAATGAGACAATTGGAACTATGATAAATGAGGAAGAAGACAACTTTTATCTGTTCCTTTATTCGTTATAACGCACTAAATATGACAGACGGGCACGTGAGAGTTTTTACATATACAAAAAGACATTAATTTTGTTAAAAAAAAAGGAAAATTAACAAAAATTTTTTCCTTATAATGTTAATAGTTATTTTATATGTTAACTGTATAATAAAAGTATAATGTTATTATATTTGGAGCGATATATAAATTTGTAGTCCACTTAATTGAGATTGATATATAATGATTTGTTTGATTGAATTAAACAAATTAACGTGTATCCCCTTCGCACCTATTATGTTTAAATACTGGTGATAACTTAATTAATTTGAAAGATAGGATGAAATTGATTGCCAGAATGCCTACGTTTGTTTTCGACTGAAAATTACACAGCTTTGTCATGACAATGCAAAATATCATACACAACATAGTCATGGTTAAAAGTAGATAAGATACGAACAAAGTTGTATAACTCTTTACAAATCAAAGCAGTGTAAATATAGATTTGAATTTGAATTGCTGATGCTCTATCATCGATTGTCGAATACAACAGACGCCTGAATTTACGCATAAAGGCGTGATTGATATCCAAGTCGACGTGCAAGTCATTGATTTCTACATGACGAAAAAAAAAACGGAAGGGACGAATAAACGAAAGGGTTATACAAGTTTTGCGGAAAAAGATTGAATGTTTCGATTTGAAAAGTTTTGCCGTAACCCAATTGTGTCAGAAAATATAACTGATTATGATTTTTATCGCAAAATTGAAAGCCGTGAATCACAAAGTCAAATCGTATATATCAATTTTCATTTTAAGCATGCAAACAAGTCGTCGATTTTCATACAACATTAATTAATACATCGCCGAAATAAGTTATCGGCGGAATAATTTGATGCAGAATGTACAAATAGTTTGTATTTGTATATTATATATATTTATATATTTTACAATGTGTGTTAAAGACATTCATTGTACAAAGTGATAAATGAATTAATTGTTTTGAGTGGAAATTGTTTATTAGTGTGTATATTTGTATGCGTTTTTCGAATGTATTGATCGATGGTGGAGAAAAAGAAATAATTTATAGGCACTTTGGAATGTTTCTTCTTTACGTCAACGGCGACGAAAATTCGTGCCAGCACCATGCTTGCAATCCCAGCTAGACATAACATAGGGCGATATCAGATACGCTTTACGACACATGAAACCAAAAGAATGAGATCATGCCATCGACATCGGCCTTCTTTATTCGCTGTTCGCGCAATATATCACTGATTATTTCGACGACCGTCAGATTTCCACAAATAAACATTTATGTTCTGTGTCATCTGATAACTAGATTTCTTGTTAATATTTGTATATGAGCCTCTGTCATTGTTGACATTTTATAATTACAAAGCGTTATTTGAACAAACTTTATGTTACGAAGCAATATAAATTCCGTCGAACAAGCTAAACATAACAATTTTAGCGAAAAAGTGAAAGAAAGAAGGAGAACAAAATCTTGACATTTTTATGATTTGTCCACACGCAATTTTACATTTTTTGCATTTTATTTGAAAGCTTTTGATTTCGATATCAGAGTTTTTGTTGGTTATTGGTAGCATTGCTTTAGTACTCTTCGTAACAATAATGTGCGCATCGTTGCACATATACTGACTGCCAATCGATACGACGATCATAAAGCGTGACCCACGTGAAAAGCAGTGCCGGAACCGGAAATAATACCTAAACCGGAACCAAAGTTACAATTGAAAGCGGAATTGATAGATCGAGACCGGTGCTGGAACCGATTCGATTTTACATATTCTGTTTCCTCCGTTTGATCTTAACTTCTCAAATTACTGCTATTAATTGCACCTACTTTTAAACAACGTGCATATCAGCTGTTATTTAGTTTTATATATTAAAGAAACTTTGTCTGCACAAATTTCATTTTCTTCAGATTATCCTTTAATAAATAACAGATAGATATACACCTTAATTAATATAAATATAAATACATGTGCAACTAACGTAAACGAAATCGTATATTTGAATATATATTCTGGTGGAATAATAAAAAGTTTAACATTGTGTGTGTTATTATTGTAATTCTCAAAATGCTATTTACATTTATTAATGCACTATTAATGTGAATGATTTACTTGGAAAAGGTAAAACAGAATAGTGCAGTTAACTGACGCTCAGATATGATATCTGCGTTCATAAATTAATCGCTCGATAATTGAATTGATATCGCGAGTCATATAATACAGTGGAGTGTTTTGTGTTTGCATGTGTAACGATTAAAAGCATTTCCTTGAAACATTCCTGTCGTTTCGCACTCATAAATTAAGGCAACTGTTAGCAATTGGAGCTGACAAACAAGATGATACTAATCGTTATAACTGTGCCACTGTATTATGTACGATATCATTGGTACGCTGAATTGTCGACCGAGTTAGTCATGACAATCTGCAAAGGACAGCTCGGGTGGGAGTAACAACATTAAGCGATGCGCTTTGAAATATTAAGGACTAACAATGTAACGTAATAAACTAATGCATCCGTGACTAGCAAACTAGTGACAGGGGACCCTTAATTCGATAAAGTGATCGCTCGAAGCATTCTCTTGTTTCAAGAACCCACCCTCTTGATCTTCCGCACCCCCTTCCCTCTGTCTTCTCTTTTCCGACCTTTTCCCAACTTCATCCACATTCCTCAATACATTTCATATTCTTCCAACATACTTCCTCTTCATTTTCATTATCAAGACAAAATTTAAATACTTACTTACCATGTTTACGTGCCAAATTCTCATAGTGATATTATTTTGATTTTAACTCTAAGTCTATGAAATGTGGCTTTTAAAGTTATTTCATTGTTCAAATACGTTCATTAAATTGGTCTTTTTTTCTTGTAATTTAAAAGATTTTGTAGAACAAAATGAATATATATGAAAAAATGAAGAAATGAGACAATGTAAAATTGTAAACGATGTTTCGCCAGCATGCTGGGATCATTATGTTGCGTTACGAGTTACGAAGTAACTGCTGGAGACAAGGCCATGAACATGCTGGGTTATATGGTTCGTGTGAACCACAACAGCTATTCTCGTGAATGCATAAAATATAATAACGTTTTTGCTGCCTCAAGTAGTTATGAACAAACTATAAGAAATATATTTATTCATGGTAATTGATATGAAAATTATTATAATATATTTGGCAAACAAAAAAACGTTATACATGTGGAATCCTCTCTTATTATATATTTTAGACATTAGACTTAGAGATGACTTTGATATTAATAAGAGAATAATATTATGATTAAAAGATGAATAAAATATAATAAGAAATATTGCTATGTAACGAGAAATTATTTTATCATAAAGTACAGTTATTTCATTCCTAAAGAACATATTTGCACATAAATAAATGCAAATTTTTGTTTTAGAAAAGATATTTATTTCAGTAAAAAGAAAGAAGAACGAAAAAAAGCAATGACATTAGTTTTTTTAACACAAAAGAATATATCCTTTTACAATTCACTTTTAGTTGCACATAAAAAAAGCAGAGCAATCTGCGAATGTTGCTAATATTTTCACATCGCGTATACACAGTACCCTCATTTAGTTCAACATGAAAGACTAATTTTATTAGCACTTATTAAACGAAGTGTAATATTTCATTCTTTTGAAATCAGACCACGTACATAAGGAGTATTGTATGAAGGCGTCGAGTATGTTTAGTATGTTTTATAGCCCGCACATTTTATGATTAAATTATTTTTACACTATGTGAAAAATCACTGATTTTTACGTCACAATATCGTTTTCTTTTTAATCAACTGAATACAACTTTGTATTTTCAAATATTATTGTGATTTTTCTTTATAATACAAATACAATTTTCTGCCTAGTAAATGTTAAGAGATATAATTCTTAGCAGAGAGATTGAAATTTAAAACTTCCCGAGATATCTACGAATGTATATAAAATGTATGTACGCAAAAGGAAGGGAGGGGTGCAATTTTGAGTGACGCTCGATATCTCGCGCCCTTTTTCCTTTTGGCGCGTCACGATAAATTAACCGAGATCTCTCGTTTAAAAAGGGAATTTCAAGCATCAGTCGTAATAGACAGTGGTGTAAAAGAAAGAAACGCAAAAAATAGGTTTGGGGGAGATAAAGTGGAATGTGCGAGTGGGTCAAAAATTCCTGATTGCGGGTCCTTAAAAGTATTTCCCAATCTCGCCGGCAGTGTGATTGTGAGAGAGATGGAAAAGTCGTTGACTGTCAATTCCGACTATCAGCGTTGTGAAGCAGTTAAAAAAAAACAAAGAAAAAGACAAAACGGATGGACGATAGCGATAAAAATAGAGGAAACGAAAGAGGACAGGTGTTCGCAAAGAATGGGTCCCAGACGGAAATTGAAAAATAAATGAGAATGAATTTTAGTAGTCAATCTTACTTTGTATGAATTAAATTATGATTTCGAAACATTATTTCAACTCTTGCGACGTTAATCGCAAAAACCGTAAACTCTTATTGATTGCAATTTTGAATAGCTTCTTGTCGACAAGTATTCAAAAAAAAAAATAATAATAATAAATATTAACATTATTAAATGACTGTATATTTATGTTAAATAGCAGTTAGGGTATTAATTTTGTCGAATCAAGATTGTGCCCTAATACAAATTAAGTAGAAAATGAATGTCCGACTAGAATTTCTTAAATTTTACTTATATATAGATTTTTGTTATAGAAACATAACAAAATTTGTGACGTTTTACATTTTGTACTAGAAAAAGTATTGGTGTATACAATTGATGGAAAAAATCTGTTCTAGAAATGTCATTATAATGGCTAATATCATATTTAAAGTCTTGCCAACAAAGGAATAATCTTTGTCATTTCAATTCTTCGCTTGTCAATCGCACATTGATAAAAAAAGAAGCAGCCGAGTACAAATATAAAGCTGCAAAAGTGGATTTGAAACTTTGTTTAATGCAAAATCTCATGCATGTGAGTCCGATCGTGTTAAAAAAGTGGGTTGTATAACGAGATCAAACAATTGGAAGAGAAATGTCTATGATACGCTGGGATCATTCAACAAAACTAAACTCGACGAATGATATTTCGCTTTTGTTGGCAGCGCGTGATTTTTGTCTTTTTCTCTTCCTCTTTCTCTTTCACTCTGTGTCGGCGCGTCGCCATTGAATTAAAAGACTCGGTCACTCAATTTGAAGATACGCAGTTTTAACGTTCACCAAAACGTAATAGAAAAATATTTCAGCTTTGATATCTACGAGAGGTCACTTTTAACACTGGCATCCCACGTGATTGCAATGACACGGATCGTTTTAACTGCTCGAAATTTAAGGGTTGGTCTTTTAGGTTCCGCCAATTTTTTTCTACATTTTTATTGAAATACGAGGAATATTCAATTTACCAAGTATTTCAGTTGACGAATCTTTTCCAGTGAAATCAATACCATGTGTTTGCTTATGTTTTATATAAAACTTGATTTCAACTCGATTTAATACTGTAATTTGATGCTTTTCAGTTAATAACACATTCTACATTAGTAAAATATATTCAAATTTTTTTTTATTTATTTATAATCATTTTAAAAACTACATTGATCTTATAATCACATATCATGTTAATAGATTTAGTCGTTATACTCAAAATATTTCATAAATATATTTTCACTACATGTCTCTTGTAAATGATTTTACTTAATATTAATGTTACAAAAATAGTAAAAATTAAAATCATAACTTATAACTTATTTGTTGTCTTTTATATATATAAGATAAATTATTTTTGTTTACATTAATGATATATAAATTAGGTAAGGGACACTGAAGGGCAAGTTAAGAAATGTAAAATAAAAGGTATATTAATTGAATGAATGAAATTTGGCTGTTCGACATAACTGTCTTATTTAGACGAGCTTGCCATCCCTACGAATAAATGAATGAAAATATCTGAGAGTTTACGTCGCAGTATATAATCTGAGTGACAACACTTGCGATGATTTTATTTGCATCATCTTCTTTGTCGACGTGGTTGTGTTGAGCCTTGACGATATGCGTAAAATTCATTAGCCGATAAAAGCGATGTAAGAATGTGCAATGTGATTTTGAAGCGCGTTTCTCTTAGCGAAATCACGCAGCTCACTTAGCCTCGTCTCGCACGGAATGTTGAAGGTGCGCTTTACGTCTCTCTCTATCTGCACGGTTGTATCGCAAGTCGACGATACGAATCCCTATAACGAAGCAGAATGCAACGATATAACGGCTTAACGCCGGGGGAGCGCGCTATCCAGCCATGCCAGCCATCCGACTAACCTACCACCTCACCTCCCCTTCCTTTGGCAAATTCCTGCTGAGATTTCTGGCTAGATGTAGCGTGCAGATAAATGTCACATAATTAACCGGCGAAGTAATTAATTTCACGCCGAACGAATCGGAATGCGTAACATTTCCGCAGCTACGACGCCCAGACCTGGCAGTCTCTCTTGTACAAGAAAGACTCGGGTAAGTAGGTGTCGTCGTATATATCGGCGTATCGCATTAAGCCGACCACTGTGCAGCCAAAGCTCCCTTTTATGATATCGACTTTGGATCTTGCATCCGCTTTTTAACGAGAAAACTCACACAGATAGTCTGTCCATGCGCTCCGCTTTTTTCAAATTTCTCACTCAAACTCACAAATCAAAAGTCAAACAAAATTACATTCCATGTTATATCAATATTTTACACAAATACCATTCAATTGTACCTTCATTTTAATTCTTTTTTCGTTTAAGTCTAATCACAATATAAAGAATAAAATTGGATTATATTTGTTAAGTTTATATCAAGTACTAATGAAGTTTCGTATTAGTTTTACAATTTCCATTGGGAATAACTTCTGAGTGTAACTTACTAGTTAATAATTTACTGTATAATTGAAATTTTCAAGTTAACAAACTAAGTCAAAAAACATTTCACAATTATTCGCAAAATGTATATGGATCAAAGTAAACTGTAATTACATGAAATTCAAATTACTATTCTTTGCTTTTTATTCAGAAAAGCAATTTTATATCATTTTATTCCATTGCTGAGTAATACGAATGTTCATTTTATTATTATTTAATTACGAAAACTAATAGAAATTTAATTCAACCTATTCTTTGCAAATTTTATCTCGTGGATTAATTACTCTTTAATCGACTCATAGATATTAGCATAGTTCAATTCATATCTGGATTGCATTTTATATTCAATAAGCTAAATTTAATTCTTCTAACTTATAATCTGGTTATCATAGACGAATAATTTTTGTTACTTTAATAATGACAAACTTTAAGTTTGTCATTATTATTAGGTATTTGTATGTGTAACTGTTATTCAAAATGTTTATGAAACACAGTATCCTCTATAGTTCAAAATAATTATATAATATAAGATATTATTTAACTGTAGCCTACCAGGTAATTGTATAAGAAACACATTCATAGTTACCTGATTATTACCGGAAGCCCCACAGATATAAGAAAATGTAAGTTTCAATGTTCAAAAGTTGGTCTATTAAATTTAGTTAAATTACATTATAAAGTAACAGTTTGTTATAAAGTAACATTTTGTATATATATTACATACATAAATTTGATTTTTTTTTCTCGAAATAATGAATTATAATTTAAACAAATCCAATTTCAATACAAATGATAAATGAAGAAAAAAACACAACAAAATGAAGAAGGTTATTTAATTAACTGCCAACAAGATAGTTAATGATTGGAATTATAATACAAAATGCCTTGCAAGTGTATGATCCAGTTCTATAAACATGGTGGATTGCAATGTCCATATACAAAATCAAGGTTATATATAAACAAATGAGCATTTTTGTCGCCAGATGGGTTCTGGAATCTCAATATAAACGTGCATATCAGGATCGGAGAAACGTATCCCTTTTGCCGAGGCAGTAGCGGAAGGCCTGAGGTCATGCAGAAACAAACTTGCAGAAGGCCGCGCAAACTGCAACATGTAAACTACGTGCAAGATTCATATTTCACGATTTACAAGCAAATGTATTCAAATAGTTTTTTGCGCTCTTATGATCTTTTTTCGAGTGTACTTTTGCAGTGTATAATTCTTTTACGCATAACGGCTTTGAACAAATATGAAAAGGTTGTTCGCGAAGAGCGATGGATCGACAATTCTGTTTTTTACAATATAGCTGTTCAAACTGCTTAAACAATATTCCAAGATGTTTGTCTTCCATCAGTTGTTATTTGAACTGAGTTACTTCAATACTTATGTATAGGATGATATATGTTTTGATTTCATGACTTAGCCACTTTTACTCGCAATACCAAAATAACTTGATGCAAATCGAATAATTATTTTATCAGTGTATTATAATTATATGCTAATAAATAATGCATACGTATAAGCTAAATGTGTTGAGTTTACCATATAATTATTATTAATGAGCGTTTAATTGGAAACTCAAACTTATATGACGCGGGAGCTTTTATATTCAATAAAATAGAACTAATATAGACAATGTGACATTAAATTATAAATTGATCAAATTAAAGTCACTATGATTATATTGAATTAATTATATATAACATATATCATTATAAATATGTTTATATAATATACATGGCTATTTATTGATTGTTTTTACTCGTTTATAAAATAATAATAACATTTATTTAATTTTTGTATACACTTAGTGATTAATGAAAAGGAAACAAAATCAATTACGCTACATTTCTCAAAGTATAAAATGTACAAGTCTAATAAATGTACTTGCTACTTAATCAACTAGCACGTTGAGTTGGCGGTCGGTTCTTACATGACGAAAATATCGCAGTAATGTTTATGTTAGCCGGTGCAAAGAAAAGAAAAGAAAGAAGAAAAGAAAATAGTTGCCGCCTGAATTCGGTTTAATTCGTGTAAAATGCGATGATCTGTGGTGACGTGCTCTTATATTATAAGCTCTAATATTATCTGCAAAACACGCGAGCCAAAAGAAGCGCTTTCGGGGGAGTTTGTTGTATATCTGGACGAAATCCACGAATTGAAGTGGTACTTGACAAAGATACCTCGGATGTTTATGCTCGGGACGTTACATGCGTGAGTGTACATATACGTGACGTTACGTGTGTTTGTATAGAAGATGCTGGTGTGTGTAAGTGGAAGTAAGTGCATTTAGGCGCTGCACCACGGGTGCTCTTGCAAAGCCTTATGACATAAATCAGATTCATCGTTGCTGGGTATACAAGACGTATAAAATATCGGCAAATAAATTGTTCGTATTATTTGCGTTACAGGATGCTATTACGCTAGATAGATTGAGAATGTTGGAATTCGTGCTCATTTTTTCGCACGGCTATTATGAGTCGCAGCAGTGTATTTGACCAAGTGCACCGTTTTGCTTTTTGTTCTTCTTATCTTCACAAACAACACCTTGTTACTTGATTGAAAGATTCAGAAGACTTAATATTAGATTACAAAGTGTTATTAAGTCAAATAACTCGCTATAACTGTCTACATCTATTTCGCAGATTTGGCAAACATTATTTTTTTCTTTAATTTATCAATTTACATTTGTTTGTTTCAAGTGGATAATTTTGAAATTTAACATAATAATTTAAATTACGTCATATTTTTTGAAGAAAGAAAGAATAAAAATATGAAAGTATAAAATAGAAAAAAAGCGTTTAGAGTAAAATAATGTGCACGTTAAATTTCATTATAATTACAACACATGCGGCTCTTTTTCTATATTGTATATCAGACGAAGCACAATTTCCCCGGTGTATTCTGTCGTTTGCTGTTGTTTTCGTACATTGAAATGATCTTGAAGAGGAGATCTGTGTAGGTTTTTGGACGAAAGCGCAGAATAAGAGAACAAATGTAACATTGAGTTGGCCAAAATTTGTCTTTTTTCATTTGTTTTCTTTCTTTGCGTCACGAAAGACGAAACGATCCGTAACTGCATGAAACTTCCACCTGATCCCTTTTCCATACATACACAAAGAACCGACGAGTTGATATTCTGATGCTCCCAGGGGGACCGCAATACACTTAAGCGACAAAAATAAAAGTGTGAGGGGGCAAAAGCTGAACGGGAGGGTTGACGATCGTCCAAATAAATCGCCGAATAATGTTTCATTCGTGAGAGTCCCGGTCGAATGGCTGATCCTCTTATCGTTTAGTTTAATGCGCCGCGAGCATTGACAGCAGAGAGCTCGCGTGACAAAGTGACGCAAAATTTGTCATTGATTCTTAGGGGATCGTACTTGCTTCAAAAGAAATCTCCAAATTTTACTCTTCAGCATGAGTAGATAGATAGTTGCGTGATCGTGCGACAACATATACCCTATCAAGTATTAGACCAGTCCACAATTTGTCACAAGTATCAGATTTAGCAGTAGAACACTCATAACACAATTATATATCAAAGTTCATTTGTTAATTCATTTTGTAACAATTGTTCTAGATACATTTGATATGCAGTTGTACAAAAAACATTTTCATCCATATATCATCCAAATAATTATCGTTATTTTACTATTTATTATCTCTTAATAAGAAAATTTTAACACAAAATGAAAACAATTGAAATAATGTTATCTTAGAAGTGCCATGAAAGTTAAGTAAATAATCTCTATTATCACTCCTTAGACCATATCTAGAAAGTAATGTATCAAGTAGCTGTACAAGTTTTAGTTCTTACGCGTACCTTCTTCTCATCTACTTTACTGTCTCCAAGTTTTTCAAGAGTATTGTAGAGTGAAGTAATCTTAAACAAACTATTCTAATTTAAATTCACCCAAACTGCAAACTAAAGGCTGCTAACAACTCACATCTATAGTCAATGTTTGATATTTTCAACTTGCTTGTATAAAACAATAATAATATAATTATCAATAATAACAATGATAACAACTATACATTATATGCTAGGTGTATATTGTTGGTGAAAATTTCATAGATGAAACTTTCGTCTATACAATTTAACGATTATCTGTGCCTGACAAATCCTCCAATAATAGCATTTCTGCTTAGTATTACCATGTGCCATTCATGAATCGCGAAAGAGAGAGAGACAGAGAGAGAGCATGCGCACACGGCACACAAAACGACGCTCAAACTTTGCGAATAACGTGTTAAAAGCGGGATGTAATAAGTGTCTCGATTGTGCTTCTTCGTTCATACCGGAACGTACTTTTTTTTTTTTTTTTTTCTTTCGTAAAGCACAAGCCAAGATTCTTGCGAAGAAACGCCTCAAAGTAATACCGAGTAGTTGCATAAAGAAGGTGCGAGGAAAAAGATTTGCAAAAGTAAGTAGCAAATATCGAATAAAAACGAGCGACGAAGCGAATTTTGTATACGAAAGTTATCGTAAAAATGTGCATATTAAAGAAGCAAATGTTATATATAAATATATTTAGCATGACTTTCATGTTTTAATACAGATCTATGTTTGATCTATAAATGATATTGTAATTATGCAATATCGTTTGAACATTGTTTGCAAAAGAGCGAAATTTAGGATGAAAAAAAGGGATAAATTGAATGGTTGTAAACTGTAAGGGGTTAAGTGTTGATTGTTTGTCTGTGATTGTGGGATTCTCTGCTTGCACGTGACTTTTGTTCTTTTATCCGCGAGATGCAGCAAACCCCATGAATCAGTTTAAAGGTTAAGACAAAAGAGGGGAAACAAAAATAAGCAGGCACGCGGAATAAGAGTAACAAAAGAAGCAATATGTAAAAAAGGAAAGAGCAATAAAAAAAAGGTTAAAAAAGGCAGAAAAATGTTTTAAGCTTATTGAAAAGCTGAGGGTCGGTCGGCTTGGAAGGGGTGAATTGGAAAGTGACTCGAGATGAAAGTAGTAGCGTTGGGTTATTCAAAGGATAAGCAGCGTAAAGCGTATATATAGAGGCGAAGAATTGTGACGAAACGTCGCAAAAGCGAGATTCATGAGGGTTGGATGGAAAGGGGCGGTAAAACCGCGAGGGGAGGAAGAGCGGAGCGCGGTTTGGCATGGAGCGAAGGCAAAACGCGGCATGCCAATGTAACGCAAAATAACGTGTTTACTGCGAACGACTACAATGTCAGCGACAACGTCCTGGAGACAGGAAAGGGGCGGAGGCGAACGACGAACGGTCCGCAGGGTACGCCAGAATTAATCTCAAAATACTTACCAACCAAAGACAGAATGAGTGGCATCGCGCGCTAGCGGCGAACCAAATATGCCCACGGAGAAATAACTGTAAAGTTAATTTAGTTGTCAGACTAAAACTCACAGAACCTCAAACTATTCTCATTCTTCTTCGGCATCGTGTCGTTCTGAATCGCATGTCTTAACGTTTAAAACTCTAAGACGAGCTTGTCATATTTTGAATACTCCCAGCAGCGTCATTTATAGATGGAAACAAGCAAAAGCTGCTTTGCAAGTAATTATTTCTTTGTGCAAAGTGTCTTCTGTTTAACTTCAAAAATCATAATAATTCACTTTTAATATTAACTATATTTTATTTGATTCAGTCTATAAATCGTTTATCATTAAGAATACATTTAATATTATTATAAAGAATAAAATATGACGTACTTAAAGAAGATACTGAAAGACTTTTGCTTAGCTGAAATAGAAAGCAAAATAGACAGGTTAGCCAACCGTTGCGAGCAAATTCGTAACAAAGTTCAAGGTATCTGAACCCTGGAGCCAAAAGCCTCGCGCCCGTTAAAACTTGTTCAAAGTTGGTGTGCGCACCCTCTCACAACGTGAAAACAAAGTTTGGCTTCTTAACGTGACAATCTAATTAACGCAAATTCTACCGCGCCAGAGCAAGAATGAAAAGCCACAATGCACGCGCGGCATGTTCTCGCGCGAACGCCCGATAATCCCGCAAGAATTCAGTGCTGTAATAGTAGCGCCAAAGTCGAAGGCCAAAATTTTGTTCATATTTCACGAGAATGGACACCAGGTGGCGCGCCCACGCGAGCGCAATAACACACACCACTAGCTAAAGCGAAGCCGTCAATTTTGTGGCATCTCTTCCAACTAATAAAGGAGTTCAAATTGGTTGCCCTTGGCCGATAGTAACAAAACCACAGGAATGACTACAAAACATGCATCAGCCAACACAACGCCAAGCCCAATTTTAGACAAAAACGCTCATAACGCGCGCGCCACCTTCCGGCCAAATACTTAGATGCCTATTAGTTGCGTTGAAATGCTTCAAAGAAAAAGAAAAGGATGCCATTGGCAAAATATTTCAACTCACTAACGACTCATTAATTAAGAACGAGCGTCTGTTTCTAAGAAACAGGTTTTTTCTTAGAAACAATTATATATATATATAACCAACATTTACACCAACATATGTTCAGTAGTTCTCAATGAAACAACATCATTTTCTATTTTGAAACACAAGTTGTTTTTTTTTTTTTGTTTTTCTTTTCCAATACCGTTTTCAACTCTTTGCATAATTGTCTAACATATTTTTGTACTAGTGTGCTTGCGCCCGTGTGGAAAACGACATTTTTCTGCACGCGGGACAGTACGGTTATTTTCCGCAAGTGCGGAAAATCACCACTTTCCATACTGCACAAGTGCTGAAAAATATATTATCATTTGTACATATGAGCAATTCAAACAAAGATTTGCCTTTAGCGGTGAAACAAGATTATTTAAACCTCTTAACATGGGATTTTATTAGAGTCCCTCGAAAAAAGTAGAAAAAATTTGTTAAAAATAAGTGAATTATTGTGTAAAACATTTATAGATATAAAAATGTGTTTATCGAATGACAGTTGGATTGCAGCAGACTGTTCAAGTGTTGGTATCGAGGCGCAAATGAGTTGACGCGTCGCTTTCGAATGACCCTCGTTGTGCGCGTGTCGACGATCAGAGTGCTGTACACACACATGCATACATACACTACAGATCTGTATGACAGGCGACGCCACCGAAGCGTTCACTTAATTGTGGAGGCGCTAATGGGGCGCTATGTATCGGGCAGCCAATAATTCCCCGCTCGTATCCAATTGCATTGCATGCTTCCATCGTCGACAGACGGCAAAAGTATAGCCCTGGCGTGAGCACTCAGCGTAAACGGTGTCATTGATGTCAGATAGGGCCGAAGTGCAGAATAAACCAAGCCAACAGAACGTCCAAAGTTCGAATAACTTAGGACTCGACCAGCTCTTCCATTTTCCTAACATCAATCCAATTTTTTATTACTCTTTTATTCTTTATTTTCATTTAATATTAATTACCAATTCTTCAACAACAATGTAACTCGTGCCATAGCCTATCACACGACCACTTCTCTTTATCTTTTTGTCGTTAAGAACAATTTTTTCATATAAAATATCCGTCCAAGAAATATTATTATTATTATCTTTAATTTTGAATATTAATCAGCCCATTTATCAATTATTCATCAACAAATGTCAACCATCATCGTCTATCAACTTGTAACGTTGAACAGTCAATTATTTATATATTAATCACAAACTGTTACATATTAATCAGCAATCATGAATTATTTTATAAGTTTGTTTGACAGAGTTAGAATAGATATATATATATGGTCTGAAGAATATTATACAGAACAGTCGATAGTAAATACTGAAAATTGTGACGGAAGACCTTTAAAATAAGAAGAAGATGAAAAGAAAGATGAATTTTGAGATATAAGAAAGTGAAAGACTGAAAATAAGCGAACCAGAAGTCACGTGAAAAAAGACAGAGAGCGTGAGAAAGAGCGAGAGAAAATGAATGCATAAGGGAGACGAAGAAGTTGGTAGCTCTTGCTACTAATTGAACGCAAAGTACTAGTCTCGCAAGAGCGGCAGATCGTTTCAAAGACGTTTTGATAAAAAGGTACGAGTAACGAACGCTTTGAACGAATTAAAGACGTGGATATTGTGTTCGGGGGCGATGACGCGACCGATGCCAATTATTTGCGAACCTTCTCCTGTGCTTCAGATTACAAGATTCAGATAGAAACGAACAAGAATTGTACCGGAAAGAGGACAAAAAAAGTCAACCACACTGAGTTTTGTCCCTCTCGCAGCCTAATGGGACAAAATGTTCCGCATATTGCGAGGAAGATGTTCCGTTGCACAAGAAACTGCCAGGCACAGTCAACGTAGATATGTATTTGTGTGAAATTTGCTTCTTCTCAAGGGATATTCACTCTAAAACATCAGAGCTATACCATTCTAAATGATTTGACAGGAAATCATTAAGAAGAATTTTTACGTTTTCTTTGTTTCATTTTAATGATTGCAATTAGACGATCATATGATTAATTTTGTCGATAATGTGTTGAAATATAAGAATTCATTCGTACAAGATTCAATCTAAACTATAAACTTGTATAAATGTAACCATTTGTCAAGTAATTGTCAATATTCAATAAATATAAGCATTGGTTGACAGTTGCGTTTGGCAATTATTTACAAAATATTTATATTCCTATGTATATTATTTATCATGAATAAAAGGTGTTTATTGACTAATCTAAATAGACGCCTGAAAATTAGTTTTACTTTTGGAATCGATATATGCAAATATATCGTAAACGGCTTAGGACCTGCTTCTAAGTAAATTATTTACTCTTCAATTAACAAGACTGGTCGTTTCCATTACTTGATGTAATGCTATGTTAACTTCTTTGTTCCGTGTATAACATGTTTACGCGTCATCGGCCTTCTTATTTGATTGAGCGTCGTCGGGTTCTGCAAACTTGGGCTGTACGTCGTCAAAGCTTTGTCGTAAATCTTAAATTTTACTCAAATCCTTTGGATACTCAATTATATATGTATATATATATATATATATATATATATATACAAACTAAAGTTTAACATGAAATTCTCAAGATATTTTGGGAAATACTTAATGAAACAGCAAACTTTGAAATAAAAATAAATAGTTTTTGATTGTATGTATTTATGTGAAACTCTAACGACAAAGTTTGTTTATGCTTACATGAATGACAAGTGAAAATCAATAAACATAATAGACGAATGGATTTATATGTGCAACGCTAAAAAAGACCCTAATACCAGACTTTTTTGTAAATTAGATGCAATGCACAGACGGAGAGTTTGTTAATTTGAGGTGTTCGTAGTGAGACACTTAATATGAATAAAAATATAATCTTAAAGATGATAATTGAAAATGAATAAGATAAAACTTGACTATTTGTGGTGGAACATAAATGATCCAAAACAATGACAGAGGTTAATTATTATTTATTAATGATCGGTAGCTTATGATATAGTGGATCATAAATGATAACTCACTTAATTATGCTTAGTTGATTTTATTTTTTAAGTTTGAGTAATGAATGCATTGCAACGTATAATTATTATACGTCTACATTTCACACTTATTAAACTGATAACTTTTAATTAAAGGTTTTACTCTGGTGAAGATGGAGAAAGAGAAATATTGTCTGACGCTTTCGTTCAAATATTTTTCTCTAATGATGGTGATTTGATGATGTCAGTTAAAACAAAAGAAGTCTTGACCGCATCGCCATTTGAAAGCGGAGAACACGCGCAAAAACACTGTGAGGTATCTCTCTTTCGATTAACAGATCTTCCTAGAAGTCACGTTGTCGAGTCCCCATTGTGAAGACAAACTTGCCGCCTTTTCATTTATACGAATGAGAATAAAAAGCAACAAGGGAGATAAAAAGAAGTGTTGAGAAAATCATTTCCGCTCCGAGTAACCAAATACGTGCCGTAGCACTCGTAGTTGAAGATGATGAAGTGCGCTTTAGTGAAAAACATGCATGCCTCAAAATTGGTTATTCTTTTTTTGCTTCTTTATTATATTTAGTCACCAAAATTCATTCCAAATTACTTTTCTTCGACTATCTTTCGTGCAATTATATTGTAAATATTACATTCACAAATCATTCTTTCAACTATTTCATTAATTTTGCTATTTATATATTTTACCATATTAGTATTATTCGTAATACTGCTAAGTCACATTTTTATTTTATTCATTCTGCAACAGGTGGTTTTTTATCCACTTACCGTTTTTTTATTGTTCACATTAAGAAAAAGCATCATCGTTCATTATAATAATAATGCACAGTAGTGGAATTATGGTTTTGCTTCACTTTTCTTTTCGATTCAAATATTCACAATTTTAAAGCAGCATTTTTATTGATAAATATCATTATAAATGAGCATCATTATTTGACATTACTTTTATTATTTTAGTGGTACATATATATATATATATATATATATATAATATTAAATAAATATACTTTTTCTCGCCAAATGATTGAGTGCACTAACTTCTAAACATAATTGATATCCAAATGTAATAGTAAAAAGCAAAACTATCAATATGATTCAATTCAATTTGAATAAAAAAAAAAAGTTAGAAAATAAAACGGACACATACAAGGGATAAGTTAATCGCCTAACTAAAAGTTTATGACATTGCATGGAGTCAAGCAATAAAAAAACATGAGGGCCGGTCGATTTTCATCATGACTGCTGTTTTCATCACGCTCAGAACAAAAGCGCGATGATAGCGTAAATAATGATCGCCAATTTGTGGCTGAACGTCATAAATTGCCGTTCAACCACTTTTTCTATGCTTTTGTTCTCTTTTTACTCTCCCCCACTGCTGTAACTTCTTCAAACAGACTGACTCTAATTAAAAACATGCGGCATCAGATGCACTAATGCATTCTACAATCCTATGTTACTTGCGTATTGAAATTAAGGATTGTTTGAAACAATTGAAATTTGCCCTAATTATTTTGACTATATATTCATTCGAGTCTACGAAGCATTATTATGAGTAAGAAATGTTGCGATCGTTCTTTTATTCTTTATTTATTTATTTATTGATTTATTTTTTGTTTAAGGTATATGCGACGATATTTGTTCTTAAAATTGTGCTAGTATACATGCAACATAATACATATACGACTTTTAGTGAAATTTAATTTAGCGAAAAAGAAAGAAGAAAAATAAGAATGAAAAGTGAGTCTTTCCTCCACCTGTTTCGCATAATCTTGCCAAAAATATATCATGATATTAAACGTATGATAAACAACCCATTAAGATGTTTCACTGCAGGTAAAAATAAATGTTGAATTTACAGACTTCCTGTGTAACTTGAATCTTATTTATTTCGGCTCATGACTTGTCCATTAAGATTTTAAAATAAAGTAGGAAATAATTTATGAAAAAAGCATAGTCTAATTAAATGAATGTCAGAAAATGTAGCATTAAAGAGATAGAGTTAATTCAAAGTTTGAATGAAATTAATGTGTAATCAATTTTATATATTTATTCCGTTATATTTTATGAGAAACAAAAAAAAAAAAATAAAAAATTGAAATAGAAAGAAAGAAATGTAATATTAGAATGAACTATTTTAGATTTTTGCTGGTGCGAAAAATACAATTCGATCAATTCTGGATGTACAAGTAAACGTCGCGCATTTGGTTCTTTCAAGCGCGTTTCCTTTCAATTTTTCACTCGTCGTACGTTTCGTTTATTTCTTTGTTTTCTTTTACTTGGGGATTCGTATTTTGTGTATTTTCTTGCACGTTGAAAGGAAAGGAAAGGAAAGGAAAGAAAGTGCTCTTGGAAGCAGAAGCGGCAGAATAAAATGCCGTCTTAATGCTGCTCGACGGCGGACACGCGACGAAAAGGCGCAAAATGCGTTCGTGAGTAATGTTACAAAATGACAGCCCAGCCTTTCGCGAATTAACTTACGTTCATCTTGCCCCACATCAAATCCCTTCAAATTTCGTCCGAAGAACCTTCTTGCTTAATAGAGTTTCGCCAAAATTGGCCAAAGAACGAAGGCATAGCTACGGTGCTTATGCTAGTAGAATCTTAGATCGAAGCTTTCAACAATATTAAAAAACGTTTTCTTAAACTTTATATTCAAGTATGATGTATATATGTAATTGTCCATTTTAGTTTGAATCAAAATGGCGACGTATAATACAAATTAATTTCAAATAGCAACAGTTTGTATCATAAATCATATACAATCTAAATAAAAGAAGGTAATTAATACAGCACCTTGCTCCATCATTGATCGAACACTTAGAATAATGGATTGATTCGTTTGCATGCAAATTCATAAATTAGAATTAGACGATGACTTCGCGCGCGTCAACTAAATTTAATATGACATTTTCCGTGATCCCAAAACCGTTTTAGGCTGACTCGCGAAAACATCATTAATCATCGACTTCCGGCGGTTCCTCCCCCACAGTTGACAGATGTCACACGCAATCATCAATCGCCTCTTTAAAATGAGTCTATCTTTGTCAATACAAAAACTTGTTAACAAGAGCTTTTTTATATCGCTTTTTGTAACCCGACGAAATTTGGGTTAAGCAATCACATTTCAACTTAATATCTCACTAACTTTTTTTTAATCATGCCGATATGCGATTAATTAATCATCCTATACTTAAACGTAGAATTTCAATTTTGTAAATGTTCATGTTATTTTTAGGCCAAAATAAAGATCAATTGAATAAGAGATATTTCATCATTACATGTGCATATTATCCTAAAATCTATGACAATTTGAATAACATCTTTGTTTGTGACAAATGAAGGATATATTCGATGGATTAATAAATTTTCATTTTCACGAGATTTATTGTCGTGTACTTGGATGAGCACCACTCGTAGTAGTGCGGCAATGAAAAACTGTCCGAGAAGAATCGTTCGAATATTTTTCTCCCTGTTCTCAGTTTTTCTTCACGACGATTTCGAAGCTAATCCGGATTGCGTAGGACAAGAGCTTATGTAATCGACGTTAGAGTCAATCATACGAACATTTATTTCAGTTAGACAAACAGAATTCAATTTTAATGCAAACAATCGAAAGCAATTAACGCGAGCGCATTTTAATCCACGTCGCTGACTCACTGTTTGTACGAATTAACAAAATCAGTAAAAAAGAAAAAAAAAATGGTTCGTACAACCGATAAATTATATATATTTGTTGAATATTTATTTCTATATGAAATGTTTCAACTATATTATATTTTATTATTGAATCACAAATTTGAATTCAAAATTTGTTTATAAAACTAATGCAAAGTGAAGATAATATGAAAACTGAATGTTTGGTGAGGTATCGCAAAAAGTAAGAAAATAGCGTACGTAAGTAAGGCAGATAAGTAATGCAATTGGCATTACGTACGTAATATCTATACTATTCGACCAATGAATCGCGTTTAGCGGCAAATTTATCGATCTCGACGTTACGTTTCCGTCACGAAATACACGTGCTCGACATGTGCACCACATCGCGATAAATGCTCGACTTCTTCCGCCTTGTCTGCTGCCGCATACTTTCCATCCTTCGCGTTTTCAGTACCGTTGATTGATGAATTATTTCATCACATCGCACAATATTCACCTTCATTAATTTATGTCATTAGTTTGTGATCAATATACCTTATAATACATCTACTTTGTCCATGAATGTCATATTGAGAATTACAATGACAAAACTTAATGCCAAAAGTCACACAACTATAATCATTAATATCTATTAATTATACTTCAACTAAACTGAATTACCATAAAACACTAAGTGTGCTGCAATATTAACATGTAACCATTAACCCTTAATGCTTCACTATCAATCTTTCAGCGTATACCTAAATTATAAGTACTAAACTCACAATTCATAAATAAAATAGTAGATATAAAGATATACGCCCAATAATCTTAAATACTTAAATGAATAACCATTTTTGCATCAAACATGCTGTTGGTTTTTGTCGAGTATATGTGTTGGATAATATATATAGACAAGTGCACACGAAACAAGCAAAATGTACAGATGAAACAAGCAGATTCTTTGAACGTCTATTGAAATAGTCAGCTCGTGAGCAGTGTTACTGCTTTGGAGATGAAAGTTTCTACCTTTCAACTGGCCGCTCTACTATATTTGCGGTGTGACACAGTGCACGTTCCACCTAGGTGCGCGATATAAGGAACGCATGAATAAAAGAAAAAAAAAGTGTGAGAGAAAGAGATGAAGAAAGCTTGCAAAATCAGTTTCTGCATTAAAACATGACACAAAGGACTCGTCGGCTTGTGTCGTACAATCAACTGATGTTTTAAAGAATTAGGTGCAGCACCAAGTGGGATCTTTTGTACGAGCTTCTCATTTCGATTAGATTTTTTTTATTATACACTTAATGAAGTCGTCCGATTAAACCGGGATAAAATGGCTTATCCTAATTTAAATTGTTACTAAAGAAATGAGAAACATTTTTTTTCTCCTCAGCTATACATTAATATCACTCTCTTTTCAGAACATTTTAGATCGTTTAAAGAATATTATTTTTATTTTAAATAAAAGTAATGTTCTTTTTACACTAAGAAAACTCATAGACTAAAATTTATTAGCATTCTAATAAAACTGGGATACTCTTGCTCAGATTTTAAATAATATAATTTATTTAAAATCCGAGCAAGAGTATCCCAGTTTTATTAGAATGCTAATAAATTTTACTCTATGAGTTTTCCTAGTGTAAGAATATAAAAGTAAATAAATCAATAAATTGTTCATTAAACTTATAATTGTATTATTTTTTAATTAGTACTTAAAAATGTGTATTTTCAAAACTGTGGTAAAAAAGAATTTTGTTAAAAAAATATTAATTTTTACTTAAAACAAATGTTTCTTACTTTTTCTACTAAAATGGTACACGGAAAGAAATAATATATTAAACATTACAACGTTTTTGATTAATCTTGTCGCCAAAGATGCACGTTGTACATTTTAATTTTTACCACGTTGTAAAAATATTTGGTCAATTAAAAATATTTACCTCTCTGAGTTTCGAAACCAGCAACTTCTTGTTTAGTACTTGGTCGTACATCTTAACC
>JABFPJ010000690.1:0-34827 GCA_022817425.1 Gryon sp. ZL-2020 | reverse complement strand
TGTAACTTATTTTTAGTTCTTCTTCAACTTTAAGTTATTGTGCAAAAGGGCTTAAGGGTATACACGTTGCTATAAAAAGTACTTTTAAGAATATAGCAAAATTTTTTAATATATTTTTTATATCTTTCCAGAATTCCAGAATAATCAAAATTTAAATTATACTATTTTATTGCTAATAAACTAAACATTCTTCTCAGTTTTATTAGTCTTCAACTTTATTATCTCTAAAAAGGAATTACTTCTAGAAAGGTTATACAAAGTATAAAAACCTAATTTAAATGGCAGTCCGAAATTCAGTCCAAAGTTCAATATATCTAATAATATCTATGTTCGACAAAGTCCACGTGCAAGTAATCTGAGTTGTTTGGCGATAAGCAATATGTATCCATTCTGTTCAACCCTGTAACTACACTCTTGAACCTACCAACTATGAAGGGAAAAAGTGCCACTTACATAGCCACTTAATGTAAGTGGCACTTTTAAGTTGCACAAAATTCTTGTAAAGATATTTACAGTCTACATTTTGTTACAGCATTTGAAAAGCTATGTGTCATTGCGAATATATTTCAAAATTACTCCAAATTTATCTCTTTGGTGTTATACCAGAAAATATATTAAGAATGTATTAAAAATATATTAATAATCTATTAAGAATATATTAATAAGAATATATTAACAATATATTTTTCAGTTTGCTAGGGAAATTTCCAAATTTATTATATATAATATATATAGTATATTATAGTTAATTTATTAATTGTATACTACATTCAACTATTGAATCTTGTATATCTTTGAGATAACATTGTTTTCTTTTTGTTTGAATTGGCTTTATCTAAATTCTTATAATAAAAACATAAATTAATTACTATAGTACCGTTAATTTCTGAGAAGGTAACTAATTTACTATAAGAGTTTTATTTCATTCGTAGAAGTAGTATAAAACCTAATACAGATATGGGTAAATGAATTATTAATCATTCCGAGAAAAGATAACGTGGACTCAAATTGCTAGTTTTACCCTTAATAATTTTGACATGTGGACCACCTTGTTTTCTGAATATTTTAGGGTAAATTATGAAAAATAGTTGAAATTCCTTGCATAAATAATGCAATATAACAAATTAAAAACAGACTATTACATAGATATATACATTTTATTTTTAATCCAAATTTTTACATATTTTTATTTATCTAAGTCAATTCAATATCGCTTCTCAAATTCACTTCATTAATATATTAATATTTATTTATTTATATATACATTTTGTTGGATCCATGAATAACATATATTCATTGAAACTATTGAACCCAATATATTTACCTATAGAGTTAGGTTTCGTGTATTCGAATATAACGTGTAGAGCTAATAGTTATTATAATAGTCCTCAGGTATACAATCTACCGGCCAATATGGCAAAGGTCTAATGAGGGTCGTTTTTGGATACAGTTAATCAGATTATCATTATAAACCTGTATTCCCAAGAGATAATTATTCTTTATTTTGTTTTACAGAATATTTCGATAATTTTACTCAAAAAGAGAAAGTAGCTAAAAGAAATTTTTATTTTACACCAAAATCATGGAAATTATAAAAAAATCTTTCTATCGACTATAAACGAATCTTTAAATTAACTTAAATTCAATTATAAATGATTATAAATTAATAAATAATTTTTTATATTATTTTTATGATATATAAATTTTAATTAAGGTGATTCTTTAGCCGAATTCGCTGCTTCTCTTTTTCACTAATGGCGACACTATTAGCTCTATCTTTGTTACTCTCATATATTTGAAGAATCACCTTAATTTTTGAAAAGTCATCATATGAATGAACTATCTAAAATTCTAAATTGAGTTGTGTTACTGTCGGCCCGATCAGTTTTCTATCACTAGAATGTACTGTCCGACTAAATTTCTAGTAAAAGTTTCGTGCGGTACAATTAAACAAAATGTATGCATATTTTCTGATTAAAGAAAAGTCTAAAAGAATAGAAAATAAATGCATACATAGAAAGTATAGTAAAACCTATAAGAATATAAGAATTTAATATTCTTGAATTACAAAATCAATATATTATATAAGTATTTATAATACATTTTTTCTAAAGAAGTTTAATTTAAAACTTGAATTATATGTTAATAAAATGTCGAGTTTTACCTTTCTATTAAACTAAAAGTTTTAATTGTTTAAGTCACTCAAAAGTTTACTAACATAAGTTCAACAAAACTTTCGTTAAAAAACTATCCAGCAATATATAGAACATTTGAAACTAGTGACTTTAAACTCATTTAAAGTTTCAAATTAAATAGTAATGTGTTAATATAAATATCAAATTAAATGTTTACGTGAACATCGGATAATAATTGTTTAAGTTAAAATCTGAACCTGCAGCGAAATTGTTTAATTGAACTTTTTTAGAAATTCAAAGAATTTGAACATTTTCAAAATTTTCATATTATTTCCTATGAATATAAATTCGAATAATGTAACGAAATATCTGTACGAAGATAAAATGTAACTCGATCCTGCATATCAAACATGTTACATGCAATATATGAAATTAAATATGATATTTAATATCATCGGAACATTCTTACGTACATTTTTAAATATTAACAAAATTGCTAACATAAACATTTATGCTTCTTCTTTACAGACATTCCACATTTATATATATTTTTTTAATTTATATCGAAGCTGTATTTAATATATTTATTTTTTATAAAGACTTTACATATTAATTCTTCTGAGACAATTTTTTGGATTGAAAACAAAAGAATTATCCTGACACAAGCGATTTTAGAGCCAAGTTACTTTTAGTGCCAAAGTACTGCTGCCAAGTTGGCATGCTAACATAATATATGCTTATTTTATTTTTCTTATTTATTTAGTGACGTATATCGAAATATATTATGGAACAACAAATCAGCCAATCAATCCCTTTAACTTAAATATTTTCTAGTACTGATATTATGGGGATATTATGGGGAAATAACTATGGTTAATTTTAACCATTTGAGAAAGTAACTGATATCACCGAAATACCAACCGAAGGCAAAAATTTCTCTTACATTACATGTATTTTCAGCTACATTGTGAAAATGAAAGTGATTACTTTCATCACGCATTCTATAAAAAAAAATCCTTGAGTGACTCTTGTGATTCTCGTAATTAAGTTATTATATAAATATTATCGAACATTTTAGAATTTATTTTTATAATGAAAAAAAATATTGATATCCAAGTTAAAGTAAATCTAAATTTCAGATTCTGAAAATCTGAATTTTCAGAATTTTGGTTGAACGTATGAATTTTTGTCTCATGAAAGCAACTGTTCAATAATAAAAAGTTATTTCATTTCCATATTTTCTAAATATATTGTTTGCAAAATTATTGAAATTTAACTTTAAATAATGTAACATAATTGGCTCTGAAAATTGATTTTTTATGTAGTTTTCTAGACAGAAGCCGTCTATACCATCGAAGAATCAACCACGCAAATTGATATGTATTGGCTACGTACAACCGCAACCATAATCAACATAACGTCTTTTTATTGTTGCATAAATTATACTGCCTCTAACATATTATAATGATCATGTGTTTAATAATATTTAAAATATATTGTATTACTTATACTCTTTTGAAAAATATGTACAGCTTATGCGGTTGTTGTATGTTTAATTAATTTGTACTATAATTTCGCATTAATGATAATTGGCGCATTAATATATGAAAATCAATATATGGATTTATACGCTCTAAACGATACTTATTCAAATCCAGTTTTCAATTTTAAATTCCACTCATACATACAATTTTAATTGCAAAATAAATTTTATGTTATTGTTTAATGTTTATATCCAATACAATATTGCAATATTTAGCGATTCTTGATTTAGTTGTTTAGACATTTACAAACCCAATTGAACATTTTTACAAAAGTTTGAGCGCAATAGTGAAACCCAACATTCAAAATACACGATTCTGATGTTGAATACACGTTGTTATATTCTTCAATAGATTAAACAGAATTTCATTTTACATTTTGGAATACCGATTTTTGAAGTCGTATAATTTTGGGTACTGATTTATTTCCTTTATAAAAAATGCATTTTTTTTTAATCCTTTGTTTCGTTTACATGTGTCAACCATCTGGTACAAATACTGAATTTCCCATTTTTTTCTATTTTGTTTCTTTTTGAGTTTTCATGGAATGTAAAAAATATTTGAGAAACATGTTTACGACTCAAAGAGATAAGAAACATATGCCCAACACATTACATTTTTGGCAACAATAATTCATGAGTCTTTTGTGAATTTGCATGAATAACATCTTTGTATGAATAAATGTATAAAGTAATGTTTAATAGATGCTTTTTAATTATAAACACGTATTATAATAGTTCAAATTATATAACATTTTGAAAATATATCTAAACATGAATTATTTCTATACTTATCTTATCTTAATTTATATATTATATATAATCATTATATACATAAGATATCAGCCGGATATTTCTATCATCTGAGAGATAAATACCACCATGAATTAGACAAGTAGTAACTTGTACGAACACTGATTGATATTATCAGTCAATATTAATCACCAATATTAATAATAGACAATTGTACAATTTATAATTGCATATAAATTTGATTCTTGGAATTGTTCTTAAAAGTGGTGAACCTTTTTGTAATATTTCAAATTTTTTGTATTTTATTTTTTGTTCTTCAGTACACTTAATCCAAATTTAATTTAATCCAAATTTCTTAGCATTAAAGCAAAAGTCCATTTAATATAAAAGTATTTCACTGAAAATGAATAGACATTTTATGTTGTCCAAGTATTACCAAGAATATATTAAATAAACAGTTTTGCATACCTTATGTTATCTTATTATATTGTTTTATGATTATATCATATAACATAACATATCATAATGTCTATATATATATTCTATTTTAATAGTTCATTAATATATTTTTTAATTGAATTCTACCATTTTCCGTTGTAATTATTGCGATATTTTGGTGTTATAGTTACAACACATTTTTTGATATTTTACTGATTTCGTCATAAATGTGAGAATAGTAAAATGTCACGAGCACATTTCAAAGGACATAATGTTACATGATCAAAATGTCACATGGCCAACATTTTGCAAAAAAAGAAAAAAAATGAAATTAAATGAACAAATACGTGGTCATTTTCAATTCTCTAAATATATATTTTTTTATATAATTTTTACAGAAGGTCATTCAAACATCATTATTGTTGACGCCGAACAGGCGCCATCTACGTAAATAAAGGTTACGATTATTTCGAGAACAAATTTTACCAAAAGCCTCGGCTTTTAGAAAAATCAATATTAGACAGAATGCAGTACTGAAATCAGTTAAAAATGAAGTTACGAATGAATTTGATCTTGTTTTTTATCTTTATTAAAAGAATTGCTTAAGCAAAAACAAACAATGTCTTTCACTAGATGTAAATAAACATTCCGGATATATAAATGTTTATTTATTGAATGAAACAAAACATGTTATGCATTATTATTGTTAAAGAATAATGGAAAAATGTAAATATTATTGTAAATATTCTGTAAAAGCCAATTAAAAAACATAAACAAATAAGCAGAATCAAAACAATTTTTAGTCATTGTAATTGTTTACGTTTGGAAATTGATCAAAACAAAGGTGAAATATGCGAATCGTATAATCAGAAGCTTTAAAAATTAACTTTGATTTCAATATTGGACTTAATTAAACCATCAATCAATTTTATAAAAATACTTATCATGTATGATTTATTTATAATTTTATACAAATTTACCACTGTTATTTTTGTACATTGTAATATATTAATTACATTTTATTTTATTGATTAAAAATATTTCTCCTCAACAAATTTGAACGTTTGTTTACTTTATATTATCGTGTAAAGTTTCCCTTAATTTTGTATGAAATTTTGTTGAAACTTCAACATCAAGTACTTGAAATTCTATCAACGACGTTCTCTACTTTAAATTCAATTTATTGTTTTCAGAAGTCCAGACTAACTTTATCTAAGTAAAAAAAATACAACATTAACATTTGGTCTTCCAATATAGCAATTAATTCCATGTAATCAAATAATACAGTGAACAACTATACAAAAAGTCTAGAAATATTAATCTAAATATCATTACTGATTAAATAACATTTACAAACTCCCTAAATTCATTCAATTGAATCTGCAAAAGTTCAACTCTAGATTCACTTAAACTTTAGACTTAAAGAATGTTCGATCGATTACGATGTCCCGCCAAAAATTACAGCAAACCTTACATTGTCAAAGTCATAGTTCAGCTTTCTCTTTTGTCAAAGCAACTGCCAACTGTTGAAGATGTTAATCATTCACTTTTTCAATCTTTTACCCTGTTATTCACCTCGTATAAAATCTCATGAATAAATCACTTCGAATGATTGAAAAACACATTAACAATATTTCCCATGAACAACCAAATCACCATTAATACAATGTATCAATATTAAATACAAATCCCTCAAACAATCGACATTTCGATATTAAAAAAATCGACAGTTTCTCTCGGCTGTTACATAAAGGCGAATTTGTTAAGCCTGAACGACAACAACAAATAATAAAATAATGATCAAATGAAGTGAAATAATGTACTCACGCTGTATATCCGAGTCGACGGAGGTTTGTTCTGTGAGTTTGTTTTTGATGCATCCCGTGCAAGTTGCATGCAAACACTCCAATAACTTGGGGTCATCGGTCGCGACAAATGTTTTCTCACAGAATACGCACTTGGAGAGGGCGTCTCGGACCTCGGTTTCCTGGCTTTCGGTGGTGCACTCGATTTGTGATTCACTTTCCTCTTCCTCATTATTGTTGACATTATTAATGCTGTTATTGTTGTTGTTGTTGTTATTAAAAGTGGCCTGCAGTTGTTGTTGCTGTTGTTGTTGTAGCTGCTCGGCATTTTGTTTGGCGCTCTCGATGAGTTCCTCTTTGACGGTCACCGTGATGGGCAAATCGGCCGATATTTCATCGCACCGTGTCTCCATCGTAACGTGGCATAAATGATTGTATTTTCACGCAACAAAATGCCGCACGTTTCAAGTCAAAAGGAACATCAATGCAATTTTGTTCGGAGCAAAATTCGTTGGCTTTTGTATAACAATAATAACGAGAAACAAAAGTTATGCTCCAAAGTCAAACGATTTTAACGCCACACACACACACAAAACCAAATAACCAACTAGAAATATCCACAGTTTCAGTTTGCTGCAACGCGCAATTCGGAACCTTAATAATAAGGTGTGTTGAGGAACGAATGACAAAGATAGTTTCAGGGAGGCGCTACTTGTCGCGCGTGCAATCCCAGAAGCTAATCACCAAGTTTAAGTACTATTTTACCATGGAACGATACTGCAGATCTTGAATGTTTCTGACTTGGAGAACCAATTTGCATTTTTCTTTATAATAAAAAATATCCACATCAAATTTCCATATAAATATGTTTTTAATCCTTAAAATAAAATCAAAGTTAGAGGTACAGTAGAACCTGTAAAGAGTCCATATTTGTGTCTTTGTTTACACTGTGAAGAGTCCACTATTTCTCTCTTTTTTTAACCTGTGTTTTAGTATGAAGAAAAAAAGATAACAATAGTGGACTCTTTGCAGGTTAAAAAGGACAGAAAAAGTAGACTCTTCACAGGTTCTACTGTAATTTTCATTTTAAACAGAAGTTAGTCTAATTGTATAAAACTATATATAATATATAATTATATATATATTGCATTAAGATATCCATACCTGAAGTCAGGATTAAATAATAATAAGTAAAATATAATATTTATATACTTGCTTTTATATTTTCGATATATATTTTATAACGCCTTAACTTCATGAACTGTAACGCCATCTATATTTATGGTACATAAACTAAAGTGAAGCGCCATTGTAATATTATATATACTTAATCATTGTTATAGGTTAAAACGGAAAGGGAACGGCGTCGTCACGTTTTTCTTGTTACAACAAAAATTAAGTCATTTATTATTTGTTATTCAAAAGAGAAATTACCATTCTTCTAGTCTAAGAAAAGTTGAACGAGGCAGTGTCAGTTCAATCACTGAGGCACAACACTTTTTTCTGGTACACAATTTGTAATCCAAGAGGAAATTAATCGCGCCTCCGGTATACAAGTGTCGGGCGATTGTGCCGCTAAATTGGCATCGGAACAACGCACGAATAATTTTCTATAAGTACTGCGTGCTTATTAATTAGTACATTCAAGTAAGTTTAATTATTTCTTTTCCTTACAACAGTACCATTATATGATATAAAACATGCTCATAAAATGACTGAAACGAAATTCTGTTTAAATGTAAGATAAGAGAGTATCTTTGAATCCGTTACTTTATCGAATGTATAAACGTTTTTCAAATTGATAAACTATTACAAATTAAACGTTGAATAATCAGCTTCGATAATTATTTCTTTTTGAAAACAAAGTAATATCCAATGCAGCATAATTTTGTGTCATTATATATTTAAATATAAAATCAATATATGTACACGTTATATGTGACTTAGATTTTGTATATTCTATAATCATTATGATTGCAGTAATAAAAAATAGTTTTATCTTTGTACAAAATTAAAGTGTCCTCCATATATAAATAAAATATATATTATATATTAATATATAAATATAAAGCTAAGTCAAAATTATAAATGCATATCATCATCATTCACGTTATACAAAATGGAGCATTTTATAAACAATTTGTTAAAACCTTAATTAATTATGAAATTAATGAAATAAGTAATTATGAACAAACATAACTAACGATTAATAAAAAATTCGAAATCGAAGAATGAAGTAGTGCATTTGAAAGACTCCCTTTAAGGTAATTCTTCAGCTTTATAAGTGCAAAAAGGATAGAGCTAATGGTGAACTAATTTGCGGAAGAGAGAAACATAGAATTCCACTGAAGAATCACCTTAAGGTTGTATATCAATGTTGATCTGAAATGATATCTTGGAAACGAAAAGTTTGTATATTTAATTATTTAAGACTTCGATGAATGAGTTGATTAATTGGATGATTATTATTAGAATGACTCCTGGATCAATAAGACCACAATATGGGGATTGGCCACCAGCACCGCCACACGCTGGTATGCGACCACGATTGCCACCACCGCCGATGGGTGGCGGACCAATGCTCGGTGGACCAATGCCTTGGCTACCCCCGCCTCCAGGTTCAATGCCGATGAGGCCCGGGATGATGCCACCACGACCACCACCGATGTTTGCGCCACGAGGACCACCGGGTGGACCGCGACCGCCAATGTGGCCACCAATGATGAGACCCAGACACATGATGCCGATGAGGCCACGGGGCATGATGCCCGGTCGCATTCCGCCACACATGAGGCCTAGATTTCCCATTCACAATCACAAAGGCCTCAAAGTCAAATCCGCTAACAGTACTAAGTCAGTCATCACGCTTGAGGTACATAACAGAGCCGATAATAATGTTAAAAAGCCACTTACTAAGTGAGCGATCTTTTATATTATTAACAATCCAACACTCAATTATTTCACACAAACAAACACGTTTAATCTTACATGCTTACACACATACATACAGACAAATAAGTTTGTCGGGGATGATTTATTTCTTCCTCATTGTCTCGTTTGAATTTCATTGCCTAAGTTAAATATACCGTCTTATGTTTGTTCATTTTTTGGCTCAATGAATTTTGTTATGAATCAATATTCAATTGTCTTCGTTGGCATTAATGCAACCTAACTGATTATTAATTGTACTGTTTAAGGGATTATATTTATTAACTGATAATATGAGACACAGTTTCGACTCTTTGTGAGTTATTGGATTCAATGGCATTGTATATCATCATTTCATCATTTCCTCTTTGTTCAGAAACAATTCATTAATTATAAAGCAGGATTTGTTTTTCATGGGGATACATGTTCATTTAGCATAGATTTTGGCTATTGTCAGTTGCAAATTGCATGATCTTATTATACTTAATAGCTTTTGCAATTATATTGTACAATGTGTTGATTATTATTTTAGTCTAACTGTATGTTAGACCTTCCAAATATATTCTTCCAATTTAAACCGTCGAAAAAGGGACAGTTTATTAATTAAATTATAACTTTTGTAAGCTTTGAATTTGATACAAGGAGCACTTGATTTGTTTATTTAAAATATATTAAAATTATTTTCTTCATAATCATAATGTAATTAAGATCGATTTACTTCGACGTTTGCTTTAAATTAGGTTGTAATAGATTTAGTAGTACGGCGCACATTGTAATTTGAACATTTTTGAAAAATAATTTACAAATAAAATAGCGTCAGTTATTTTCTTGTAACAAAAAGACAATATTTGTAATGATTGCTTCTCTTTACATTCTATGTACGCTTCATTATTTTTTTATTACAAAATTGTGCGTCACGTTAAAACTAAGATATTCATTTTTCGTTAAATGTAAATATCATAAGATTAATATAAAGATTCCTATTTCATTATAAAGAATAAAGATTTTTTAAAGCTCTACGTCCGTTGTTTTTATACAATTATTGCTCTTTTAACAACTTCTTATTTATTCGTTCTTAAACTGCTAATTTTCTTCTTATTTAATTTTATACTAAATTCATTTTATTTGTTGTCTTCATCTTGCATGGTAATCATTGAATACATTTTTCATGCGTTGTTCATGTTTTAGCCGTTATTTTATTTTTAATACACAATTGAAAATATTCATAAAGCATTTTATTTCTTGGATTTTTAACTTAATTTTGCAATAATTTTCAATTGTCTTTTCTTGGTCAACTATTCCAAAACTTTTTTCTTGATCATTTTGAAAGGAAAACTTTTATATCACTTATACATTATTATAAATCTAAAATTTCATTTAATTCATAAGTCATACGCTAATGAAGACAATTGATAATTTGTATCCGCGTTCACTTAGTAAGAGCTTATTACGCTTTCTCTTAAGCATTTAAAATATTATATTATTCATAATAATTCATAATTTTCTTTTGAGCAAGACAATCGGGAAATTAGATAAGTTAATAGAGTATTGTGACTTTGTAATGTTGGTCGTCTTAATTATTCTCAATTATCTACAAAATCGCATAAATTAATTATAATAAATAATATAATTAATTATACGCATAAACTAACTATATATTTGTTAATCTTTTAAGTCTCATCAATGAATTGTCAATCTTACGGTAAATTATATCTAAGCAATCATACGTGAAATTTCTATGAAACTTGAAATGATCAAAATCAATTAACACGCAACATTAAAAATCTTTTAGAATCAATTCACAATTATAGAAATTTGTCTAATAAAAAATTAAAAAATATATTTTAAATTCTTGAATCCAAATGTTGCTTCATATGAAATTTCACTTAAGATCGGTCTTTGCATAAAACTGCCACGCTTTTTTTTTACCGAGTTCTAGTTTTGTGTATGTGTGGCGTAGGATATGAGATTAATGAAGCCGTGGATGACGGATGAGATTCGTAATGAAATTCAAAAAAAGAACAAACTGTATGCAAAGGCCAGCAAGAACAAAAATGCCAAGGAATGGGAACAATTTAAGGATTTGCGTAATAAAGTTACGCGCATGATAAGAGACGCTAAGAATGAATTTAACGCCAAAAACAAGGTATCGCAAAATATCATTGTGTATTACCAAAAAAAGCCTTAATTCGTTATGCGATTAATAATTGAATTTTACCTTCTTTGTTATTTTAACATCTTTGCAAACAGGATGTTTTTTACCAACACTATCAGCTTTTAATTCATTCATAATTAATAATTCATCTTTTTCAAGACAAAATTAATACCATTTTTTCAACACAACAAAGTTATTCAACATTTATTTATTTATATATTTTTTTATTTTGTATTTCATAGAATTCTTTCAACAACCTATAATTTTTTTACTAATTTCTGAACACCCTGTATATTGAAAAAGAAAATTTCTTGTTTTAAAATATGTATATAATCAGATTGCAATATTTTTGATTAATTAAGCAAATTTACAAAAAATAAATTACTTTTAAGTCTCATCTGAAATACGGTAAGTTTGGCTAAATTTTTTTAATTCGCCTTTATACGAATTAAAGAAAGTTTAAAAGTATCTTAGAAATACATGCAACCAATACTGTTATTAAAAAAAATGTTTCTTACAGAATAGTAAATTAAATTTTGATACTGCTAATAACTAGTAAATAAAACTAAGATTTCCCGCTTTTGATCTTGCATTAAAATATAATTTTATTATTTCACACGTTCAAGCTTAATACTAAAGATAATAATTTTATGCAAATTTTAATATAAAATTCAATTCAAGTTGCCATGTATTACTTATTTATTTGAATCTACCATTTAAAGTTATTATTATTTAAAAATAAATCTGCTATTTTATCTTAATTCAATATGAATGAATATCTCAAAACAATAATTTTTAATTTTTAATTCATTACAAATATAATATTTTAAATATAAAATTTGTATAAAATTTTTTTCTTAATAGCATTATGAGATTTTTATCGTTACTATTATTCGTATTCTTAACTAATATTAAATTAGCTAATTTTATTAATTGCATTTTAATTATATATAAAAAATGAATTAGAAAGCAAATATTTGACTGCATTGAATACATTAAATAAGTAACAGTAGTAACGTAATAAGACTCTAAATGATGTATTAAAGTTGAACGAATAAACAAAGAAACAAATAAAAATTAAAATAAATCAATAAAAGTAATGTGTAAAAACAAATGAAAATGAAAATGGATTGCTTTGATTACAGGGTGGTCAAAAAACGGGTGATAAGAAAACAAATGAATCGGAGAGTGTTCAGAAAACTGAAAACGCGACTGCGAAAACAGAGCAAACGGGAGTTACGGAGCAGCCTACCAGCGTACAGGCACAGTCCTAAGCTACTCAGGCTACTCCTCCGTTAAAATGAATTCTAGCCATAATTGTCCGTTTAAAACAATCACCGGGAATAGATTACCACACGATTTTCAGTATTATTCCAACCACTTTGTTTCATTGATTAATTTGAGTTGATTTATTAAATCAAGCAAAGCATGTGTGCTATCATTTTTATAGAATCAATTCTGAAATTGTAATTTTTGATTTATACATTACAAACAAAATAACGTAACGTAATTTTCGTGTGACAATTTATATTATTAAGAAAAGAAATTACTTTATAATTAAATATATATAATAATCAATAGATTTGATTTTTGTCTGTATATAATTTTTCTGTTATTAGTTTATCGAATCACAAGTATATTGTAAATGCAAATGATCTGCGTCTATCTAGTGTAAAAATAATTAACTGTTCATTCAGAACAAAATTTGCAGTTGTCGTTTATTATTATTATTAAAAAATATTGCATGTAACGTTTTAATTAAAAAAATATATGTATATATACATATATATATATTAACCAAGTGATTACAGATTCTCAAACTAACTTATTGTACGAACGGACTGTCACTGATATATCGCCGAAATTCGGGTGCCACTAGATGGCCCGGCACGCTCCGTTATCATATCAATTATTAACGAAAATCAAGACCTTGTTTTGAAAAATGATGTTGGCAAATTTAAAAGGAAACACATCTTTTGCTCACTTGTACTGTCGTGTTTTTTTACTGCAGGTTTTCAATTGCCAATTTTCCACCCTGTCATTATCCCTTGAGAAATAATAGTTCACGATGTTGCACGGTATACCGCTGGGAAAATGTTTTTTTTTTTTTTAATTTTTCATTACTCAGCCACACAAGACAGGGCTTCCATCCTATTGGGGCTTCCCAATGGTTGGCACATCCCACTTCCGGAAATTAACTGTCGGTGTATTAAAATTTTAATGGATTTCGTATTCAAACATACCTATGGACATTCTTCCAATTTAATATTTAAAGACCTTAATCATTTGCAGATTACTGGCCATAAACCACTAGCATTAACATCAAAGCCAGATAATAATATCAAACGAAATTTTTATCACCATTGTGAGGCTGACTACCAGCTGCAACATTTATGGCTAAAATAAAAATTTATGGCTAAAATATCATAAATTGTACCTGGAATATCAAAAATACGTTTTTGCATATTTGATATTGCGTAATTTTCGCATTTGCGCATTCGTTCATCAAACATCTCTGGTGATACTAAAAGCATTCGGGATATGTTATCCCCTATGTTTACCCAGCCTAATAGTAAGGCTGTATTTAAATAAGTCGACGTAGTATAACATGATAAACGATTATTGAACCTAATGGTACTCTTTAACTAGTCAATTTCTCCAGACCTATATCCTACAACATATTTCCGAATGAAATCATCTCCTGCTTCAGTTGAGGAGATGATTATTTCTCATGGGATATTGACCGGGTGGAAAAGTGGCAATAGAAAATTTTAAATTTTCCAAATCAAAACAAGGTTTTGATTTTCGTTAGTATTTGATGTGATAACGAGACATGCTGGACCATCTAATGACGTCCGAATTTTGGCGACATGTCATTGACAGTCGTCGTTCGATATTTTAGTTTGCGGATCTATAACCACTTAGTTACAATATACATACATATATGTATATATAAGTAATGTCAAGACATTCTTTACTTTTTCATTTGTTGGATATTTATAATAGGGAATTGATATTTAACGGAGCAACAATTACATCGATATTCAAATTACAAGAGTGGATTTTTGTACTTAAGATTGATATTTACATGGAAATAAATCATATGTCTACAACTGAATAACAATGTACATTTTTTGATATACTTTTCTCTTTCATAAAATAATTATTAATACTTTTTACTTGGATATATTTATAATATTATTGTTGGTATTTGTATAATATAATGCTTGAACAATAATTAAAGTCATAGATAATCATTGAAGTAACTTTTTAAAATAAAGTATTCTTTTTATTTGACTTTTCATTTTCAAAGTTAATTAGTATTTTGAATTGCCAATTAAAGTACTTTAAAGCATTTGTATAAAAGTAATTTAAGAAATAATTTTAAATTTGTAATATAGTAATGTTCATTTTTCATAAGACATCTTTTTTAGCCAACAAATGTCTCAATAAAGTAGATTTTTGTTTACTCAAATATGTGGTAAGTGGAATATGATTTCTTAGTTTCCTGAACACGACTTTGTATTCGGACATTCAATTAAATACTTTGTTTTTCTATTTCAAATCATATATTTCTTGCTTTTATCTTATATATCACTTTAACAAATGAACAACAAAAGTTAAAGTTGAACTGGATTTGAATAAAATGAAAATTAGACACAAAATATTGTGCTTCTAATTAACTTTTATTTTTGCATGTTTTATAAAAGTAATGAATATATATTATTATCACAGTGGTATCAAAGTCATACAAGTGACTCTTTGTTTTAATTGATTTTTTATATTATATAAAAATGTATAAAAAATCTTTATATCATAAGTTATTTTTTTATTTTTTTTTTGTAAATAAAATCTACGTCATCAACTTGTAACTTTTCGTTGTCATCTAACTCCTTCTACATATCTTTAGAAAATTAAGCAAAATTTGTTTGTACTAAGTGAATACAAGAGAATAAACATATTGCAAATCTTATACATCATTAATTATAATTTGAGTTAGTTGAAACATTTTCGCTATCGATATAAACAACGTGTTTGATCAGGATGAAGAAATTTCGTATGAAAAATATTCAATATTGTGGATGTAATATTGAATTTATATTATTTTAAATTTGTAATTTTTATATGTCTTTTCATAATTAAAAAAACTATGCAATAAATTATTTCATATAATAAATAAATATTGAAATTAATAATATTAATAAAAATTAATTACTACTAAATCAAAAAAATATATATAATTGGACTATAGTTTTGAAATGAAAAATTTTTATTTCTGTGAGTAAGTAAACTAAAAAAGTAACGTTTTGGAAAATGATTACAATAATTGTTTATGTTCATTAAACATTTCGTTTGAAATTATGATTGTTTAAAAAAAAATCAAACAAATTTAAAATAATAAAATTCCAATTTATTTCACCCACATTAAGTATTTTTCTACGAAAATTTAAATTAACTTATAATTCAAAACTGTTCATAGGGAGAAAATGGTGAAGATGATGAAGATGACAAAGTCGAAGGAGAAGAAGACGATGAAGAAGAAACGGAAGAAAATGACAAAGTCGAAGAATCGGATGAAAATGCACAAGAAATACCTCAAAACGAAGCAGAATATGCGAATTATTATTATTATTACTGGTATTATAATGGAGACTATAATGGAGATTATAGTGAAGCGTATAGCGGAGGTGTTGAGGAAGTTAATGTTGAAAATGTGAATTCAGAAGACGTTGAAATATTTTCCTGTGACATTTGCATAAGAGATTTTCCATCTCAAGAAAAATTAACGGAACACATTTCTACACATGAAGTTTGTGGAATCGATGGCTGTACATTTACGGCTCATCCAAAATTGATTGAAAAACATTATTCTATACAACATGCTACTGGGCTATATAAAAGAATGAAATCCATAACAGACGATGAAAAATATATTGCTGAAAGACGAAGGTTTGTTTCGATTTAACAATAATTTGTTTTATTTGCTGAATAATTTAACATTTTAATATTTAAACAAAGATAAATCATTCAAAGGAACAGTTTTTCCCTACAAGTTTTGTTTTCTTTACAATAGTAAAGAAAATTGTGTGATTGAATAAAAATTGTAATTTAATATAAACATTTACTATATCATATTATATTTAGTACATTATTTTATTATTTAAAATTAATTAAAAAAACTTATCTCAAATCACTTTTTCAAAACATATTCGCAACATGCCAACTATTAGTCCTTCATTAAAAAAAAAATTTTTTTTTTTGGATAATGATGCTTCCATTGACCTAGATTGGTTAAAATAAAGAAGAATTCTTCCCTGTATTCGAGTCCATTACGGTAGTGATATGTAGATGTATGACCTAGCTTGATGATACCATAACTTAAAATTTTGTTTTTCAGACGATTTCCAACTTTGACAAATATTACAAAGAAAATGGCTGAACAAGAGGAAAAGAAGAATCGAGGCGAAGTTGTGGAACAAAGGACAAAAAGTAAAAAAAGCCACGATAAATCGAAACAAACAGCGCCAAAAAGAAAACGCAGAAAAAATAATGCGTCAAGTGTTGAGTTGGAAAAGGTTCCTGAACCTCTTTACAAGGGACTACGTATGTTTGGAGGAATGGGTATACATCTTGATTTCAATGTTAATTCATAAAAAACGTATAAAGAAATATGTATAAATTTGCTTAACGTAATTTCAGATACTTTATCAAATGATCTGCCCGACACAGAAACCAATGAAAGCAAAGAATTAAAAGAAGAGAAGGACGATGCCAAATCCGATGCCAATTTTTGTATTTCAGATGATGAAGACGAAAGTAATCGTACTCATAAGACTGAATCAGATAAACCTAATGTATTGTCTGCACTCTCTTTACTCGCTGGATACGGAAGTGGTTCAGATAGTGGTAATCCATTGTTCTAATATGATTGTAGTATTATTTGTAATGATAATTGCAATATTAATTTACAATACTAATTTATAGATGAACCGCCAGAAGAAGTACCTGTTAAAAAACTTAAAACGGAAGTTGAAAGTGTACCTGAAAAATCTGTAGAAAAGATGAACATTAATGAAATTACTACTGATTCAGACAAAACTGAAGTTCAAAGTGTGCCTCAAAAAGTTCAGGAAGAAGTAAAGACTGAAAAAATATCAAATACTCCGAGTAATCAAACTATTATTGACGATGGCTGTGATAAATATGTTAAATTTGATAGCAAATGTGTTCCCGTTTCTCAAAATGCTAAACAAAAAAATCAGGAAGCAAGGAAAAGATCTGTTAATAAAGCACGCAAAGTTAACGATAGAAGTTTACAGTTCTTGGAGAAACTTTTGGCTCGTGATATACAGCACGAAAGAAATATCATTTTTCAATGTATTAAATATATTCATGATAATAATTTTTTTGAAGAAAGTTAAATCTACGTATGATAAACGAATAAGATGTTTAACAGTAATAATTTTGTTTTTTTTTAAATTAGAGTGGTTAGTTTAAATTCAATGTTATGGTATACTTATTAAAGTATATATGGTATACTTATTAAAGTATACCACACCAAAAAATATAAAAATAAGAATTTAAAATATCAAGTTTTTTCATGTTAAGTTATTGCAATTTGTTTAATAAAATAAATGTGTAGAATTATTGTTATGTAAATCAAATGTCAAATTGATCAAAAAAGTGAAAATATTTATTTTTTTACGAAATATTTTTGATGTTATAATCATGTCAATAACTCTTTTCTACCAGTTGTTAATAAACTTAGAAAACATTTCTATACAAAGTGTTTAATCATTTAATATTCATTATCAATTTATAAGTTGTTTGTAATTATGTTTCGAACATTTTCTTTTATATGAACAAGTCGACATTTTGTGAAAAAAGAGAAAAATTCGAAATATACATTATCACGGAATGTATAAGTGAAGCTAATATTCGCAAAAAGTGTATCAAAGAATATAAAGTGATTATACGAAAGTGAAATATTTTATTAATGTAATATAATAAAAATATACATAAAGTAAGTAATTATTTATTCATTATTATTGTCACTTTAGAATTTGTCTATGAGTTGCAAAATATGTTGTTGTTCTGAAACTTTGTCTTCGGTATCATTAGGGTCTCCAAAGTTACCAGCATATTCTGAAAAAGCAAATTTTTATGGTTGGTACATATCAAATAAAAATGATTGACTTTATTTTTTTTATTTTTTTTGAAATGGTATAAATACCTCTCATGATATGCTTAATAGTTTTCAAAGATCCTCGTCGGAGACCTAATATTCTTACAACTCTTTGTTTGAGAGCAGGTGGGCAACCCGTACAAACCTCCAACAAAACGTAATCTATTTTCTGTAGAATAAATAAGCCTCCATTTATTCTTCGTAAATAATACTCTTCTTCAGTTTCCTCATCATTCTATAAAAAATGATAATTATTAATTACATTAAATGTTAAATTTTGTTTAATTTTTCATGTCGAAAACTATATTTTTTATATTATTATAAATGATTATTATAATTATTTATTATATTAACATACCTTAGGTTCTTTTTCGACTTCCTCTACTTTTTCCAAATATTTGAAATGTAATTCCATCAATCTGTCAACTTTTTCAAAGTCATTTTCCATAAATTTGCTTAATAGTCTTTGGCGTTGTTGTCCTTTACAATTTCGAATCATATTTGCAATTATTGATATAACGTGTTCTAAAAATGTATTAAAATATTTAATTTTAATTATCAAAAGATACACTTATTACTTTATATAATTAACATTCATTAAATTAAAAAGTTACCTTCATGCTGTTCAACTGTTAAAACCTTTTTTCTGTTCTTTGATGGCGTTTTCATGAACAATGGAAATATCGTTCTTAATCCTAAAATATCTACAAATTTGTTACAATTGTCTTTTCCATCAGGTCCATTCATGGCGTGATCAAGAACCTGAAATTAAAATAAAAATAATTAACCGTGTTAATAGAGTATTTACGATTGCCTTTACAATATAATAATTACTAGATTTCTCGTGAATATAATTACTTTAAGCGATCCATAACGTGATAATTTTTTTTCTCTAAGCATTAAGTTCATGAGCTGAAGACCTTCTCCACGCAAAAACTTATCTCTATTTGAAGATTCCATTAAACTGGAACACAAAACATTAAATAGATTTTCCATCATCTCCTGCTCATCTTGAGATTGTGGATCTTGACGTTTGTAATGCTGGAAAATAAATTTCAATATTATTCATATTTTACAATTAAATAATATAAAAAAAGGAGGTAAGAAAACATAAAAGTTAATATTACAGCCAGTTGTTGTAAAAGTACATCAATTCCATCCAAGTCGCCTAAAAGTTTTCTATTGTCAACCGAATCTTGTAAAAGAATTGCTAATATTTCACTCGCATATAACTTATTAGGATCAAATGGCATTTTTGCTTTAATTCTCTTCAATAGCCATTGTAATAATCCTTGTTTTCCCGCGTCAGCTGACAAATCTGGTCGGATTTCGAGTAAATTTTCAAAAATCGCTAAAAATAAAAATACACAAATTAATACATGGTTATATTTAAAACTAAACAAAAATAATTTACATATACTTTCAATTAATTTAAACTTATACCTAAAGTATTATGAACTCCAGAACTTTCTTCTTTAATACTCTCGTCAAGTCTTTCCAGATTTTGAACCAAAAGAGCACATACTTGTTGTTCTAATAATGCGTTAATCAAAACCTCAGCCCCTTCAATACTCTCATACATTACATCGACATCAGTTAAATCTTGCAAAAGATCCACAACCGCAACCGAAATGTCAGTATTCTCGTGTGAAAGTAATTCCAATAAAGATGGAACTGCTCCTAATTCCACCATCAGTGGATATAAATCGGGATTCGTAGCAATAACGTGTAATTCTTGTAAAGTTTCATGCAATTCTATTTCGGATTCCATAAATCTGAAAATGTACATTTACATTATCAATTAATCAATTCAATTTGATCATTATTTTCTATATTCAGATATATATATATATATATATATATATTTAATTTCTTACTTTTCGGGATTATCTGGGAATTTAACTCTCATTTCTTGATTTCTCAGTGATCTTTTCTCAAACAATAATACAACTCTTTTCAATGTAGATTCATCGAGTGCTTCTACTTCTGGTGCTTCAGTCTCAACGTATTTCAATATGTCTTCTTTTTCTTTCTCCGTTAATTGTGGTTCCGCAATTTCTGGTGTCGGTTTTGAAGGTGGCAAATCTATTTTCGCTGGAACGTCATGACTTCGCATCGGCGTTCCTGCTTCTCTCGATGTAAAACCATGTCTTGGATGGTACGGAGTTTTGATAACTTTTTTAAGTTTTCGCGGATTTTCCCATTCTTCATCATCTTCCTCATCGGGATTCGTTCGTTTTGGAGTATTTGGTGGCTACAATATAGCAACAAAAATGAATAATATTTGTATGAATAATAATAAATAATAAAATCGAATATTGATCATAGAATGTTTGTTTTTTATTAAAAAGTCGAAGATATAAACAATAGAAATTTCTAGGTTTCATAAACTTACCTTGTATGATAAAAGCTCGCCGATATCCATATTATAATGTGTATAGTTATTGGAAGAAATTTACTATACAATTGATTATATTCACATTAATTAGTATTCATAAAGTTATGAATTTAGTCTTAATATTTCACTTAAAACCATTTATGACGATTTTTACACAAACGTCTGTTAAACTTCAACTTGAATCAAAACAAACGTTTTTTAGGTTAGATTAAAAATGCTGTTTGTATGTGTAGCGCTAAGTTTGAATTCACTTTAGGAACTATTGAAATACATTATGCAATAAGTAAATTGTTACATGAAACAAATAATTGTTTAAACACATTTATTTGCAATACAAAAATTATACAAAACCTTGTTTACTATATATACTATTTATATGTATATACAAAAGCATTTAAGAGTAAACTTGAGTGTTATATATCACTATTATATAAATTATAATTTTCATCTAATACAATATCCAATTTCCCTTTAGTTTGTATAAAAACATTTACAGTTAAAAAAATGTTTTATATCTAAATAACTTTTTTATAATTTATATACATTTATATAAAAAAGAAAATTTAAATATAACGTGAGCTTATTCATATAACATTTTTATTCTAAAAATAAAAAATATAAAAGAAATAATTATATGTAAAAAGAAAAATCATTTTTTTCTTAAAGTCGAGACAACATTCCACCGGTAATAGCTATCGTTTCTCCTGTAACATAAGATGAGTCATTGCTGGCTAAATAAGCTGCTGCTCCAGCAATTTCATCCGGTTCTCCAATTCGTCTTAAGGGAACTTTAGTTAAAACTGCTTCTCGGTTATCTTCTGATTCATGAAACTGAAATTTGTTGAAATTTAAATAATTTATATTTGCATCTATTGAAAAAGAGTTAATTATACATAATAGTAACATTAATTAAACAAAAAAAATACTTACAGGTGAAGAAAATTTGGTTCGAATAATTCCAGGAGCTATGCAGTTAACTCGAATATTGTCCGATGCAAGTTCAACTGCAGCAGCTTTACATAATCCAAAAAGAGCTGTTTTGCTTACAGAATAGGCACCCAAAAACTAATAAATAATAAAAAATTAATATAGCAACTAAAGTATGATGAATTACTCTCAACTCAAATGTAGATAAATGAATATTAAAATTACAAGATTTAACACTAACTTCGAATGGTTGGTATCCCGCAATAGAAGATATCATAATAATTGACGCAGACTTGCTTTTTCGCAGCAAAGGTAATGCATCCTGCATTAGAAGAAAGCTGCTTTTTACATTGATATCAAATATTTTATCCCAAGCTTCACCAGTCGTTTCAAATAGTGGTCCAAAAGTAGGATTGACTGCTGCATTCGAAACCAAAATATCTAATCCTCCAAATTCGGTTTTTACCTGAAAAAAAAAACAAACAAAAAAAAAGTTAAAAAATCTTTTATGCAATTAATAGTATAATTGATAACATTCGCATAAAAATAAAAAATAAATACCTCATCAAATAATTTTTTTCGATCTTCTTCTTTTCCTACATGACAAACGACTCCAGAAACATACAATTTTTCACTTGCAAGCTTGTTAATTGCTTCCTTGACATTATTCTCTCGTCGACTACTTATCATGACCCTTGCACCTTCTTGAGCAAATCTCTTTGCAATCGCATAACCTATTCTGTAAAATAATACATTTAGATAATCATTTGAAAATATTATTATATCTATACAATAATATATTTATTATAATATATAACTTTATATGTATACTTTATATATAATAATATTATTATTCAATATATCTAATATATATATATACATATATATAATATATATATATATAATATTTATAATATATATAAATGTTTGTTATGTTATGATAAAGCTACCCTTGTGTCGAGGCTGTAACCACCGCAACTTTTCCATGCAAATTTCCGTGACCCCCAACTGGAGTTGTCGAGAGTTTTCGCATTGACGCTTCCATCGCTGTTCGTAACATAATGAGTGTTTCTTTTTTAACGACAATTACAATTGTTTAAAGGTCAAAACCGGTTTCTTTTTCTAACGTCGTCTTTTTACATTGAAACTAATGTAAATTGGTGTTTTTGCTTGTATATATATATAATGCGATAAGCATATTTCTTTTGGAGCCAACAATATCGAGATCATCTGAACGTATCCCACGGAATTTGAAAAACTTGCATATTAAATAATATTTGGACAATGATTTCTCAATTAATGTATTATTTTATTTGAAATATTAAATATTATTATTTTTTTTATTTAAAATATTGAACATTTCTTTTAATTTAGAATAAATTGCATTACATTACAGATTTGAAATCTATAAGAAATAATAATCATATCACATTCTTTTCAACCTTTATACTGTAAACAGCTTATCATGATATTAAAATATTACAAAATGCAAATCATAATCACAATCATAATTGTCAACGATATTGACAGTCATAAATAATAGATATACATAAAAAATGATTATCACTAAAAGTAATTATAAAAATATTCGCTGATAGAAATTGTTATTCATTTATGCAAGTTTTTTTTCTATATTAGAAAGATATCTTAAATGTTGCTAATTATCGGTAATATTTATAATATTTATAGAATTAATAATGCAAAATTATATGCGCTTACTTTCTTGTAATTTGGCAAATGGTATCATTTTGCAGATCTTTATAATTAATAACTTATTTTAAATCGAACTCAGTATCAACTGAACAAAGCACAAGTCATCCATGGCTTTATAACTTTTGATCAAAGAAATGGTCTGCTTGATTGAATATTTATCAATTGCAGTGATTATACAATCAATACAATTTATTTTAACCTTTAAATTAATGATGAATTAGCATTATATTAATGTAAACAATTATTTGTTAATACACATTGATAAATGAATTTTAATTTGGTTAAAAATGATATTCAAATTTTATATATAAAAAACTATTAAATAAAATAATTTGTTTTATCAATTAATTATTAAATTTATTATAATTTGAATGAATTTAATTTCGTCTGTATGAAATTATTAAATTTACTTATTATAGAGAATGATTAATTTTCTTACAAAGTTATTAAATTTTGATATCAAAGTCATGGTATGTATTTTTACTTTGAAATTGAGAAGATTATAAAGCCAGTGTCCTAAATACATTTGAATTATTCGTATTAATGTTTTGTTCATAAATAGGCCGTCGATTATTACAATGAGAGTTATAATAATTATTGTTTTAACAACTAATGTGGTAGGCTTATAATACCACCAATAACGACAAGCATGAAAGAGAAAAGTAAATAAATCGTATAAAAGATGACCAGTTTCTTTAATTGTCCAATTATTGTATTTGATTTTTTGAAACTTGTGAATTGGTTTCTTGGATATCATTTTGACTGAATTTTGTTCCTTAAAAAATAAAAAAACAATGTATTAACAACAATAAAATATTATCATTAAATTATTAATTTCAGTAATTATAAACTGATATTATAAAAGCATATAAATATAATATATTAATACTAACTGTGTACAATTTTGATTTGTTTAAATTATAAATTTTTAGTTATAAAATAAACCATGTTTTTTAATGTTTGAATAGCACTAGAATCTTAAGGTAAAACGAATGCTGGAATGATCGGTTAAAACTGATCGTGTATGATTATGTCTGAGAATACAACCTGTTTACTCAGTGGTTAAAAATAAAACTGAATTTGAAGAATCAAAAATAAAATATAGGATTACACAGGTTTTATTAAATCAGATTTTTGGAGCGATATTTTTAAAGATTCTAATTTATGCAGTTTTCTTTTTTATTCAACTAATTGATAAAAAGGATATTTTATATGTGGAATAATTGTATAATAAATAAAATGTACGTATTGAAAAATATGTCTTTTATTGCGGATGGTATAAACTGTCCAATTTGTACAATTACATTTTCTTTTTATATAAATTATTAAAATCTTATAAATAAATTATATAAATTGAATATACCTACAACAATTTTATATATTAGTCTTTTAGTTTCAAATTGTAAGTGCATTCTGTGATCGCGAATGTACATATAAATTTGTGTCATCAATAATGATATATATTTGTACTTATATAAAATTAGTGTCACAAACAAAAGCAATTGTGAAAATAACAATCCCTGGGAATGAATATTGCACATTTTCATGAAGCTGTTATGATTGTCAAAAGTACATTGAAATATAAACATTTTTTGACAGAAACATATCTTGAATTTTGTATATGATGATTTGCTAATATAATAAAATAATACATCAAAACATAAAACATATAATAAACAATTATGTAAAAGTTGTATAAAAATTAATATTGTAGATAATATAATTTTTTGTCATGTAAAATATGCTATATATTAAAATAGTTCAAACTTTTTTCAATTTACATTTGATTGTATTATGTACATAAAAAGATTTATGAAACAGTGATAGAACAGAAATGAAAATGTGTAACAGCAATATTTACAATATTGAAGAATGGAATATGCATATTACAAGATTAAATAAATCGTCTTAAAAGCACTTGCGTCTAAAATTTGTAAATGTGAATCTATAAAATCCAATTTTTATATCTACAAAATCTAAAAGTAGTATATACAATAAAAATGTCTGATTTTAATATTACGTATATATCAGATTAAATATAATGCATGGCAATATTAATGGCTAAGTAAATTGAAAACTGCTTAAAAGTGAATAACTTTATAAAAGTCAATTTTTCAAAGAAATTCATTTATAAATAGTAATAACCATTGAAATAATTGCAGTTTACTCATTCAGAGTCATATGCTATTTTAAATTACCATCTTTTTATACTTCATAATATATTATTATATTACTTTCATATTTCAAATCATTTCTCTTCTTATTGTTGACCTTTGTTTCTCATTCTTCAATAATAAATGAGTGATCAAATATAAGTCTATTAAATTACAAAAATAACTTAATACAAATTTAAACAACCTCATAACAAACTGAAGCCCAAAAATAATAAAACAACACATTTTGAACCCTTCCTAGACTAATTTATATATAACTCTATCTGCCCTTGCGGTCAAAAATGCTACTTTTTTTAGCTTTAATCGAGCCATTTTCTTTTTTTATTTCCATATACTTAAAAAGTCCATCCCCGGGACTTAATATTCCCAGCTTCTGTATCCGGAATAACCCATAATAAGTAACATACCACGTGGCAAATGCCGTGATCATTCCGATCAATTTTTCAACAATAGTATGATAATAAAGTACCGTCGACATTAACATAATGTCCCACAGCATCATCTGTGCTGTCATTACAATAAAAAGTGCCCGTAAATATGGGCTCCATTTATTGTGCGCATTTCGCAGAAACTCCAGATCCTCATCCGAGAGACTTTTCAACGAACCACCGGATATGTCGTCTTCCATGGTTCGCGTGTGTCTCTCTTTGATTATCGTGTCCCTTATTCTTTCCCAGCCAACGAAGGCAGTACCTTCTTCCGCTAGAATCAACGTCGTATAAATAATGATAAACGTATGTCCAGAAATGTCCAAACCCGACCAAAACAGGCCAGCCTTCAAACATCGCGATCGATTTTGCAGCATACTTGGATCTTTTGTATTGTGACAACGTCCATATGTTCTTTCAATATACCCAAATACTCGCATCCAAATCATCCAAGCTAAGGTCGCTATAACTAATCGTAATAAATGTTTTATTACGTAAGATCTTCGACCGCAGCCGACTGTGTGTGCGACAATGGTAATCCAGGTTCCAGCAATTAGCAACAACCATGCCCATCCCCATTTGATAAAGTATTGATTTAAAATATTACTAGATTGAGAAAAGTAGGATCGCGGTACTGTCATCACGTCGGCTATTACTGAGCCAAAAAATACTATTGCACTGTAGATTATGATCTTTTGCACTGGGTCAAATAGCAAAATCTTTTTGCATATGTCGAGAACAACAGTCAGAAGAACGAAGCTGATTGAATGAGGTTCGCCAGTGGGTCTGGTACCACCGCGATCTTCTTGGGACGTTGCATTTGGACGAAAGTTCAGCGAACTGGCGAAAGTACTTGATGTCGTATGAAGTGTTCTTCGCTTTTTTGATGCCATTTTTTGGTATAATTCAATGGTAAGGTGATAGACTTACTGTTGATCTCTTGACTATATTGACTAGGAGAAAATCATGCCCTAAAATAAAAAGAATTTATTTATTTTCAGAAATACGTAATCGAGGTATATGTTGATTAAACTTCAGGTTGATCATTAAAAGATATAATATTTATGAATGAGAAGTATTATCAAATAATGTTTAAGAGAATAATTATTTCTCTAATATTTTTATAGTTATTAAGCATTAAATAATTGTGAAAATCGTCACCAAACTACATGAAGTTGAGTTGAAAGAATGTTGAAATAAGTATTGCACATTTTCAAACCGGAAAGAAGAAATTATACTTTCTAATTAAATAAAGTTGTTTCAAAGGTTAGGTCTTAATTGAAAAGTTTTTATGATAAATCTTACCTTAACAAATGTAATACTTTTTGATTACTATGGCAAATATTACTTATTGTATATATTGAATGTATAAATGTATCAATATTGTTTATTGTTTAAATCATTCCAAAATTAAAACTGTTCAGCACTTTCATATTATAAACATATACTTTGTAGCAGACAGACAAAACTTTCTCTACTCTACTTTTTTTCTCGTGGTATCTTGATACTTTTGATGACATCGAATTTTGGGGTTCCAACGGTCAGCTTACTATAAAAGTTACTAGAACGTGACTGGTAATTTCAACTCATTTCAATAGTCAAATTAAGTTGACTATGTTGTTTAATTTTAATAAGCTTCATTTTACGAACTATTTCTACACTTGCATCAAATTACAAAGTCATTAGAATTATTAAAACGTCGGCATTCGTATACTCATTTTTATAATTAATAATTCATTGAAACATCTGTTGAAATATTAAATTTATTATTTCATTAAGAATTTTAATCATTTAAATGTCTAATAATAATTAATTTATAATAATCAATTATTTTTATCTATTTCTGTCTCTTTCTTATCAAGCTCTAAAGTCAAGAAAAAAGAGATAGTCATACAAAATAAACGTCTATAAAATATTATGGCATATTTCCGATTTCATAAGATCTCCTATAATCTTTCCTTTTTGCATTGAATCAATTTCAATAAATTAGAAAAGGATAACGTCTATGTTCTAGGGGAATTTGAATCCATTTTAACTTATCGATAGTAAATAAAGCAGAAATTATTAACCATCTGTGACATATCCACGTTTCCATTGTCAAACATAACCTTTTCTTGTGGGTGAAAGTTCTTGTTGCTGCGGGATTGTCACACAAACACTTGTAATATTAAATTTATTAAACCCTTTGCAAGTAAGTAAATATTTATAAACAATGAATGTTATATTCTTTGGAAAATTAACGAATATTTTATGATTAATATTTTCATTTTACTTTTAAAATATGATCATTATAAAACTGTTTCAAATTACAAGAATAATATTTTCATATATTCGAAACGTTGTCTGTTTCAAGATTATGCTATGATAGATTTAATGATGAAATACTTTTTCATCCTTTTATTTGATGGAATACTAAAGTGCTATGTTCTTACAGGAACAAAAAGCAGTAGTTAAATTTGTGAAAATGGAGTCCCGCATAGATTATGTACAATGCGATGGTTTAGTTGTTATGAAGATGATTAAACATTGTCATGAGGAATCTCTGACAAACATGGAAGTATCTCAGGGTGCTTTGCTTGGTTTGGTTGTGCAGAATCGATTGGAAATCACAAATTGCTTTCCGTTTCCGAAAAACGACGAAGATGAGGAAGAATATCAACTATCTGTAATGAGAAGACTTCGCAGGTAATAAGCATATATCAATAATTGGATAATGATAATTCATAAATCGATGGTGATTGAATCTTATGGTAAAATAAATATGTTACATTTCTTTTATAGAGTAAATGTTGATCATTTCCACGTGGGTTGGTACCAAAGCGCAGACGTTGGTAATTTTCTGAATCTGCCATTACTTGAATCGCAATACCATTACCAAACGTCCATCGAAGAATCCGTCGTCGTGATTTATGACACCGCAAAAACGGCCCGAGGCTTTTTGACCTTGAAAGCTTATCGCTTGACTCCGCAGGCAATTCAGATGTACAAAGACGGCGAGTTCACTCCCGAAGTGGTGCGTAATCTCAAAGTTGGCTACGAAAATTTGTTGATTGAACTTCCAATTGTCATCAAGAATAGTAATCTCACGAATATTATGATGTCGGAATTGGAAGAAATGGTGCCCGAAGAGGAAGGCACCAAGTATTTGGATCTTGGCACTGCGAGTGTCTTGGAAACTCAATTGAGATGTATGATGGATCGAGTTGATGAATTGAATCAGGAGGCGATCAAATTTAATCGTTATCAAAGTATGTTTATTAGACAACAGCAAGACAAAAATCGTCTTTTGGCCAAACGTGCTCAGGAAAATGCAGCGAGAGCGGCTAAAGACGAGCCACCATTACCGCTTGACGATATTAACAAGATGATGAAGCCATTGCCAGCTCCACCGCGATTAAATCCAATGATCTTAGCTGGACAGATTAATACGTACAGTCAACATATCTCGCAATTCTGCGCGCAAAGTTTGGCCAAACTTTACATTACTCAGAGTTTACAAAGCGCTAAGGAATCCAAATCATAAACATTCAACGTTGTCTTTTATTTAAGTAATATTAATTATCGATGCACATTTATTTGTAATTCAAGATTTAATCAAATAAATAGGTCTTTTCAGTATGACTTGTATTTGTATGATACTAGATGAGATGATTTATGTTCTTTGGATGCAATCCCTATAATCCTTTCTATCTAAGTTTTACCATTTTTGACGATTTTCAAATTTTTAACAATTTTCTAAAGAAGTTTTAATTCTTTTAAATATTTAAAATGTGTTAATACTTTTATTAATATTTTGAAATTAATTTTGTAACTTTATTTAATGTGCAAAAATTACGTACTGACTTGAATGATTTTTTCCAAGTTTAACAATATTGTACATTTATATAATATATACAATTCGTAAATATATTTTGAAAAATTCTTTATTGTTTAAAAATAATATTTTATTTAATTTCTCAAAACGATAACAAAATTAAACAAAAAAAGATACTTTTTCTCTTTTCATTACACGTAAATAAACGTGAGTTTGGCGGTACGCGAGATCGGCCGTGAACTCAACAATGCAATATGATAGCATAGTCACAGACAGTATTAAATGGAATTATTACTCGTTTTGATATTTGACATACGAATGTTTATATGATAAAAGTAATGTAATCTACACGAAAATAATTATTCCAATAAATAAATGTATTTATAAAACATTATTTCCAAAAAGGTATGCATTTTCTGTTTAAAATATTTGTTTTACTTTTTATATTTAACTTCGAACCGAATATTAATTAATAAACTAACCTAACTTATATTCTATTATTGTAAATTAATTTCAATTATTAGTTCTTTTGGGTGTTATCTACAATAGTTTTATATTAAAAAGAAAATATTTTCTTTTTAAATTAAAAGTGTATCATTGTTGATTAATTTCTTGAAAATCAAATAGTACCAAATGTCATATTACAAATAATAATGATTTAATGTCAATTATTTACTATCATATAAATTTTTATATTGTTATAAGTACATTTTACATATAATTATTATTTATTTACTTAAAGTATTAATAGTTAAGTATTTGGTAATTAACTTAATTTTATGTCAGTAATTTATTTAACGTTACTTTTATTTGTTATTTGCAGACAAAAATGATACATAGAAGAAATGCTACTTTAGAAAGATTAAAAAAACTTGACGCATTTCCTAAAGTTGCAGAATCTTATGTGAAACAGTCAGTTATCGGTGGAACATGTAAGGCATACAATATTTTTAAGGGTTCAAATGGTTATATTTGTATAAAAATATAATGTTTTGTTAAAATCAAATTTTAATTAATATTTTATCACAATTTTTACGCAGTTTCAGTCATTTGCTTCTGCCTAATTATTTATTTAATTTATGGAGAAACACGTTATTTTCTCAATGGCAAATTACAATTTAAATTTGAGCCATTTACGGATATCGATGAAAAATTAAAAATAAATTTAGATATGACTGTGGCTATGCCTTGTCATCTGCTTGGAGCAGACTTTGTTGATACGACAAATGAAAATATGAATTATGAATCCTTACAAAAGGAAGATACTTGGTGGGAAATGTTGCCCGATCAGAGAGTATCCTTTGATACATTAAAATATTTAAATTCGTATTTTAGTGAAGAATATCATGCGATACATGAATTGTTATGGAGATCAAAAACAGGAACCTTTATCTCTGGAGATAATGAAAAAAGGTAAAAATAAAGTGATTAAATCGATTTAGTTTGTTAATTTAGTCATTAATTAATTAGTTAGTTAGTCTCATCTAACTATTTATGTAAGAATATATTTAAAAGTAATGTTATTTATTACAGAGAAATGAAACGTGATTATCCACCAGATGCATGTCGAATCCATGGATCTGTGCATGTAAATAAAGTGATAGGAAATCTGCATATTGTTACTGGAAAATTATTAGAAGTTTCAAGGAGTCATATTCATTTAGCACTTTTTATTACGGAGAAAGATTTCAATTTTACTCATAGGATTAATAAATTTTCATTCGGCGATAGCGCTCCTGGAATCATCTATCCATTGGAGGGAGATGAAAAAATTGCAAATTATAGTTAGTGAATGCTCTCTTTTGAATATTTTAATAGTTATCAATATTATTAATAATATATTAGTTTAGACAAAATTAAAAGAATATATTATTATATTTTTACAGATATGATGACGTATATGTATTTCATTGATGTAGTGCAAACCGACATCAACTTATTATTCCATAAGTCAAAAGCGTATCAATATAGCGTCAAACATTATGAAAGAACAATAAGTGAGAACAATAATCACTATGGCATCCCTGGAATATATTTCCAGTATGACATTAGTTCTCTTAAAGTAAATGTTACGCAACAAAGAGACTCTGTTATTCAGTTTTTAGTTAAACTTTGTGCGACTGTCGGTGGAATTTATGTAACAAATGGTAATATACAAATGTGAATTTCAATATTTTGTCGATGATGTAACATTTTGAATATATTTAAATGCACGCTTTTATTTGTAGGCTTAATCAACATGATATTTCAAGCAATTATGGATGTTGTAAAGGACAAATATTTCCATAAAAAACAAGAAGAATATAAGACTGCAAATATTTCGACACATTCAATGGATTCTAAAGCCTCTTCGATGATCTTATTTGATGTATCTCCAAACGTCGATGTTAATGTTTTTACTAAATAAATCATGCAAACTAATTTCAGTCTAAAGTATTATGTTGATTCTAATTACAAGTCAGTCAAATATAAGGAAGTGGTAAAATGATTGAAACGACATTGATTACTTCCACAGTTTTGGTTTTATTCAAATTGATATATGCGCACTTCAATAACAATTTGTGTATTAGAAAACTGAATACAGTTGCAGACTAGACATTTTTCGAATGCAACCATTTAGAATGCATAACACACGTCGTCATTAACAACTTTTATGATTTACAGAGACATATGTCAAATATTTTATTGATTAAAGTTATGCTAGTTTTGTTTTTAATTAAAAACAACATTCTCTATATACAGACGAAAACAATGTAATCAAGCTTTTAATTGCACATAATTATATTTACGAGATCTCGCGTATTGCATACATTCTTTTTTTTTTTCATTTTTCACTTAGTTTTAGAGTATTTTATCGATGAATAGCGTCTTTGTAGTGAAAGTTACAGAAAATCTAATTTTGTATTAATACTGAATACAATGTGTTATACAGAAACATTATGTCGTTTAACAACGAGATAACTGAATCTGACACAATGTCTAATATCTTTTTATTTTTCGAGTACTAATATATTACTCAAATCTCATGTCGAGAAAAATTAATATGCTAAGTACAAACTAGTCGATTGCATTTATCTGTGTTTGATTTAAATAACAGATTATTCATTGGTTTATGCTACTTTTCAGATGTGTATAAATTTGAACTCTCATTTTCAAAGTATATATCAATATTGGTAGTTTGTCGTTTATAATTATTCGATATTATATTTGAGTATAAAATTATAATGCTACTTTGGTTTCAATTGCAAATCAGTAATTGCAGCAATATACGTGATTTAATTGTCGTTGAAAAAGAATTGCACTTAATATAAATTGCATTTTGTTTATATTAGTTTATAAACAAACAAACATATTTTGAATCCTCAAATTAATGATTAAATTGCAATTCTTTTTCACAGACAATGTTGATTTTTACGTTAAGAATATGATTTTCAGTCCACCATTTTAACATGACTAGTTATGGCACTATTTGGTATTATATATGGCCGTTCTAAAATTATAAGGTTCTTATATAAGGTTGTTATTACTGTCATAAGTTAAATGACTGTTGACACATGTTGGACGAAGTCTGAGCCGTGGAAATGAGATTGACTCCGCGAAAAACAGCCTCGATAAGATTCGATTGATTAAACTCCACTCCTTTGGTTTCCATCATTGAAATTAATCGATGGTACCTTTTCCAAGCTGTTATACAAGATTCCTCTATATTGTGATCTTGGCCGGTCTCTAATTGTGCGTTTTTTGTTTCTTGTTGATTTAAATTGTATGCAAATTGTCCGGATTCTGGTATCATCTGTTAAACAACAATAATAAATTAATATATTTATATATAAACAAAACATTCATTTATTACATATTTTACCAAAATAAAATGTTTTTTTTTACTAACTAAATTATTTATTCATTTAAAATTAAAAAAAATGTAAATAAAATAAAAGTATGTATTTTTGTAAATAAAATAAAAAGTATATATTTTTATAAAGAGATTAAATATAGTATACTATAATGACAAGTAAAAATATACATTTAGGATAAAATCGATTCAACAGTAGAATTTTGTATTAAAAATGGAAATCCTATTTATGCAATGTTTAAAATTATCCCCGACAAATTGAGTGTATAACTACTTTGCAAGTTTTATCGATAATCGTTATATACATTTTCAATTATAATTTAACATTAGCGTGATATACTCTATTTATATCTGCTATTATCTCTCTTTCCCTTGAAATCAATATCTAAAGAGCGTTGCATATCATATTGCATCAAGTAAGGATTCCTTGTTCCTGTGATTGAAACAATCAATTTCACGTTATTAAGTGATATTGATTTTTTTCGTTACTTTCTATGATAATTGAAACTTTCTATTAGTTTATTGAAAGTTATAATAATCACACACTCAATTTAACACGAATTGATAATCACTTATTATT
>JABFPJ010000689.1:0-34833 GCA_022817425.1 Gryon sp. ZL-2020 | reverse complement strand
TATTTTTAACCCAATACCTTAATGTAGATTTATAAAATTATGCTTCTATGCTTTTTAACACTTTTAACACAAATTTATGCAATTCTATAACTTAATGTTATTTACACGTGTATACATTATAAAGAAAAACAAAAATGAGATTATTTTAAAGCACAAGCCTTTTAACTCTTTAAATGTATTACTAAAATTTGTCTGCAGATTAATATTTGCATGTTAGAATCTAACAGTTTTAACTATATAAAATTCAGTACTTAGTGTTATCAATAAAATATAATCTGAAAAAATGATACAAAAATGTTATATTTTTAGGAGTTTATGTCCCTAAAAATATTGTGCAACTAAATGCTCCTTCTGATATATCAATGTTTGAGAGACTCAAAGGTTCGCTTAAAGAATTTCTCGGTCGACAAATCATGCCGCAGGTTCGTATAACGAATTATCCTACTTCATAATCCATTCTTATTCATTCATTATCTTATAAGTATTATAAAATGCTAGTTAACATTTTAAATGCTAAAAATACGAATGAAAAAAATAATCTAATTAAATTTAAAAATTATTAAGCTCCTTTTTATTTACAGTATCCGCCGACCAAAGAGCCCGAAATTGAGATGACTGATTCGAAGGACCAATCCACTATTTACTATGAAAACATGCGCTGCATTATTTCCGAAGATGGCGACGAAAAAGAATTGCTAATAAACGCCGCCTTGCCGTTTCCCGTGAACCTTTCAGCCATCTATAATCCAGTGGTTTATAAAACCGACTTCGAGTCCTGCTGGCTATTCCTGCGACAAATTCTTCTCAGTGAAATTTATTCGAAGGTCATCGGCAGTGTGCGATTTCGCTACAACGATTTCAAGAATCTGTACTCAAGCATAATGGTCCTTCGTGGAATCGAGATGACCGAACTGATGAAGAAAGTGATCGATCCACAAGACAATCATCGCATCTTTTGGTTTCTCGCTGAGCTTCGTGAGGTCAATGTAAATCCGTCGCTACTCAACATCAGCGAGTTTATTGAATTCAAGTTAATGAAAGAACGAATGATGTCGCACATCAACAAACTCGCCGATTCACAGTCACGTAATGCTACCGTGAAAACATTCAGAGAAATTGATTATGTTATAATCAGTTGGATGGTTCTGCAGAATAAGTTGATCACCAAATTCGTGAGTCATCATTTGCGTAATAAATCCTGGCCGAAAACTTTGGACTTTGAGGACTTTTTGCTAAGCGAAGTTGAATCGTCGGTGAAGGACATCTTACGCACTGTCGAGAGTAATAAGTCGTTAGTGCTTGAGGACGTTTCTACGGAGGCTGTTGAAAAGTGGACAATTCTTAAGGATTTTCGACGCAAGATCAAAATTGAAGTCTACTATGTGATTCAGGATAAGCTGCAGGAGATGTATGTGCAAAAGTTTATCGATAAGTGGGAACAGAAGAAGGAACAAGACAACGAAACGAAGGAGAAGAGCAATAACAAACATATCGAGGATGAACTGTAATCTAAGGGTTGAATTAGAATCTGCTTTAGCAAATATGAACTTTGGGATAAATGCAAGGATCAAATTTTAATTTTACCCCTTTGTTTTTTATTTAATTGCTATAGGCAGGCGTCTGATTTAAAGCGTTTCATTTGTCAAGAAAAATTAACAAAATTACATTTTTTAAAGACAAATATTAATTTTTGTATACTTTCAATTTTAATAAATTAGTAGTTAACAAACACATGCTGAATTAATAAAAAAAAACATTGTTCAGATATTATTCTATTTTAAAATGTAAACATTTTAATTTTTACTTTAACGTTTTAATTGTGAGAATCGGTTTTAATATTAATAAAATTTCATACAATTTAACGTTTTTCAGTCATTAAATTAGCTTTTCTGTGATGGTTGCTGAAACGAATTCAGCGTTGTGGAAGTTAACGCTCTGTGATCGTCGTATGCGCCAAATGAAATGCGGACTTGAGTAACGAAAAAATTTGAATAAACGTTAAAATGGACAAAATCTTTCAATTCATGTACATTTTGTTCATTTTAGGAGGGGCGTAGATAGTTTAATATATATAGTGCCGCAAAAGGATGATTAAACTATAGATTTTTATTATATAATATAAATATATAAACAAATTAAATGAAAGCGATTTATTAATATTTCAATTCATTGGGATTAATCAGTTTTTAATATTGATGAATTGAAAACGTTTGTGTGTTTGGATTATATCTAATCCGAGAATTAATTACAATTTTAATATAGTATTATTGTAAGTAAGAAATTTATTCTTAACCCGTTATGACTATTAATTACTTCATTTTTATCACATTATTGTTCATAATATGTATAATTATTATAATTCTGTGTTCATTTTACATATCTATTCTATAACGTGTACTTATGGAAAAATGTGTATTAATGTTAAAAAAAATTATCAAGCAAAATGCAATAAATTATGAATATTAAAAGCACGAAAATATTATGTCATAACTGGTTAAGCTATGCAAAATGTTCAATCATAAAGTTGTATAATTATAATGGGAAAGTGTACATTTGGTAGGATGTAAATTATCATTGCAAATTTAAACACTGTATATCTTGGATTGCTTTTGGAGCTGTACATTGTTGACGGTGTTTTCTTACAAGAAATCAAAATAAGAAAAATAATGTTATATGTATGAAGCAGAATAACAATTCGATTTAACACATTGTTACTGTATAATGTCTGTGTAATGCACATTTTGCGCTGCAATATGTATTTATTGCGATGATAGTACATTTTTTTATCACACAAATGAATAGAAAAAATGTCGTCGTAATATCCAGGGAAAAGAGAAGACGAATTTTTTATATTATTTGTGAGACAAAATTCAAGTTATATATTCCTTCACATTTTTGTGTATTTATATTTATGTTAATAACAATTATCAGTAATTCACGTGTCAATATATAACTAATACATCTGAATGGTATTTTGTTAATGAATGTATAAAGTTTGTTCATATAATATAAAAAACCCTGCAAGAAAATAGAAGCATACGTTCTGTTAATACACATATTTACAGTTCTTTAAATATATAATTATAATTTTGTAATTATGTATAATTACATGAAAATATGTACATATGAAATACATTTTTATATACTAATGAAAGAAAATAATAAATATTTACAATGGATGTGGTTTGTCTACTTTTATTAACAATCAAGAATTGTCAACTGACTTAACTTAAAGAATGGATTGTTTTTCTCACCCTTTTATAAATATTAATTGCATTTGATGTTTTTTTATAATTTAATTTTGTTAATTTAATTTTAATTTGAAAGGTAAATATTATAAAATTAAACAAACATATTTTTTATAACGAATATTTTTTTTTCATAACAATATGAAACTGATAAAATATTATGTTTGAAAATATGTTCCAGATTTTATAGTGTCTTGTGATATCTTATATAAAACTATTATAGACTTTTCATATGATTTCATATCAATTTTCTGTTGCATATTCATATATTCTCATAACAGATTTTTTAGAAATCTGTGTCTACAACATTTTTACTACTATAATTCCGAATACCAATTACAAGCCTCCTGATGATATCTATATAGCAAAGAAATAGTGATTATTAAAATTAGTTTTAATTTAATTGAAATTATCATATACTAAAATGTTTTATCATGAATTATTATTCACGTTTAACAATGGGTATACACTTGTCACTAAATTGCTAAAACATCCTCCAATTGCAAGTAGCAACAATCTAGTAACAAAGCAAATGCGCGAATTCGCGTGTATGAAAGATTCACCGCCGTGAACCTTGGCAATAGTGTTGTGAATAGTTGTGATATGGTTTGGCTTTCCGCAATTTGATATCTCGCAATTGACGCGCAACTTCGCATCGCACCGTTGACGTTCTATTCAAAGATGGCGATGACGAATACGCCATGTTTTTCATGATGTTCGTGGATTAGAGACAAACTTTTTGAGATTAAACAATTCGCGCTTTGCAAAATGGCTGATGATGATTCCTGGTCGTTGAAGGAGGATTACCACTTTGACCTTGGCGCTGAATGCAGGAACATAATCTATCATTCCAAATTAAATGTTATACTTTTTACGACCAGTAACGCGGAGGTATTGGTGTTTGATGTTAACACTGGCACGGTTTTGCACCGGAGCTGCCTTTCTGGTAAGTGTCACGCTGCTTCGTAATTACGTCAATTGCACCACTGCATCCCAACAATCTTCACCTCAGACACCCTTTTGCTCCGTCAAATTCACACCCAACACATTTGCCATTGTCGATCCTTTTTTTTTTCTTCTTCGTCGCAACAATTTTACGCATTAATCGCACATTTTCGCACAACTTAAGTTTTATCCTGCTTTTTCTCGCACTTTTCAGCGTCATTCCGATTTCTTCTACTTTGTTTTTTTTTTTTCTTTATTCCATCTTTGTTCATTTTTGTCTCTCTCTTCTTAAAATGATTAAACATTAATGTTAACGTTGAAGTCAACGTTTTTATTTGTAGTACATTTTTCAATGTCTTTTTGCTGAAATGAACGTTAATAGTTAACAATAAATTGCTGTTAGATAAGTTTTTTTTCTTTATTTTCATTCTTTTGATTAATTTTATTTAATTTGATTGTAGTTTTTATACAAAATTGATTTTGATTTCTATGTTGACATAATTGAAGAAATTGCAACTCTCTCTTTATTTGAAAACGAAATTTGTGTTTATAAATATTTAGTTCAACTTATGTCGGACGGCTTGGAATTATTACGTTTTGTTTTCGTCATTTTAGTTATGTATAGAATTGAAGAATCAACTGAATTTTGTACAATCTTCTATCTTTTGCAAAATTAAACCAAATTTTTGATTACCTTAGTGGAAAACAGAGATATGTCACGATTCTTATAGTCAATGAATACACGAATGAAATTCAAATAATTTGCAGTATTTGTAATGTATGATGTAACAATAGACTTAGAATATATTACTGCAAATTTTTGCATTTTAAATACAACTTTTACGTTTACACTTGTTCTTTTTTTTTTTCTATTTTAACAAAGTGAACAGAAACTTGTATTACATTTTTGCAAAGTACATTCTGTTTTCTTAATTAATGACTTGATTATTAAAGAAACCATATTTAAGTTGTAAATTTTAGCATAAGCGTAACGTTCGTTTAAATTTATACTTGGCCGATAAATATAGTTTAAACTTGTAAATTGTTGAAATTTACACTTGATAGTGTAACTTATATTTAGAATAAGTAATAACTTTCAAAATGAAAGTGGACAAATGAAATGACTCGTAACATTGTTTCTAACTGAATTGCGCTAATATTATGTCATTTTTCGCAAATTCATCCTTATATTTAGATTTGAATTGATATTTAAACAAACAAATGTTTATCTTTGCTTTTTTAGACAAGTCTGACAAGAAGTTGCAAGGCACGTATTTAAGCGATGGCGTGAACAAAATTTTATACACCGATGGGCGAGCAATTGGTGTTCGCAGCGATTATAATGGCGTTCTTCTTTTGGACACAATTCTGCAAGCACCTGTGTTTCGTAGCGAGGATGTCATCAAGTTGGAATTGCTTTTGTCGGAAGCTATTATATTAAGCGATTGTCTCAGTTCCACAGTTTTACCAGAAGCTGAACATGTGAAAAAAGTGTTCCATGAAATTAACTTTGGCATGTACAAAGCACATGGCAAAATACTAAATGTCAAATTTGGAGCAAAAGCTCAACAGTTACGAATACAATCGGTAATTTATTTACATTTATATTCCATTCATATAGAATGCAAAATGTAATTGAAAAAGCTAGCTTTTTCAGAATCATTTTTCAACTTCATTGATTTCATTAATATAAAATTGTCCTTTTTAATTATTTGCTTAGAAGTTTATTAGTTTCTATATACTTCTTTCAATGATTAATATATTAAACATCAAATATAAATATTATTCCTTAATATTTTAACACATCAAATATTAATTTCCATTTCTACTTTTAACTTAATTAAAGAAATGTTTTACAACAATATTTATTAAACATTGCAATAATTACGATTGATTTTTAAATTGAATATCTGACGATATTGTACTATCTGATAAAAATGCTCCTATCTGATTACAAATACTTTTTTCATAGCATAATATTTCCGTAGTAGAATGATTAGAAATATTGATAAAAACAACATTTAGGATATTTCCTTTCTTTTTAGTGGAACACAATATGTTTGGAATTACCGCACACTGTTTTGAAGCTCGTATGCTCCGGCCTGGTATGGGAATTGAAGAAACAGAAAAAGAATGTACCTGCATTGCCAATAGCTTCTGCCATCAGCGAAAGACTAAACGGCCTACTGCCCGGCCTCGCAATAGAGGGCGAAAACATCGATCGAGAATTGATGCACAGTGAGGCCGCACGCCATGAAACATTTTCCAAATGGCCACACATGAATTACAAGTAAATATAAAATAATTCCCTCCATTTGATCTTCAGTTTATATATTATTCGAGATAGTTAATTTTGGATGGGTCACCCAGAGACATGAATGGGTTGGCTTAGCTTTCTTTATTTTACGCATAACTTCTTAAATAAACAAGTTTAGTGTTGCATGACACATCTAAAAAGTAATCTTTCTAATGAGCAATTTATGATTTAATCTTAAAAAATTGAGCAATCTATTTGCGTAAAAGCACGAGTTTTAAAATGCGAATTTGACATAAAGATGATATTTAAAGTCAATATAAAATTTTTAAATTTAGTTATTATTATAAAAATCTGTTTATAATAGTTAATTATTGAGATTAAGTCAACTGGAAACATTATAATTAAACAATTTACATAATTTAAAATTAAATTATTAATTATTTAGAGACATAAATAACTGTATGCTTACCATGTATGATGATTTAATTTTCATTATATTTTGTTTTCTCATCTAAGATATTTTGACACGTCGTAATTTTAGTATACAAACTAAATTTATCGATTTATTTATATCAATTAAGAATTTAATCTTATAATAAATGTAAAAATAGTATTTTAAATGAACATGATATATCGTCTGTGGTAGTGAAGGGATTATTGTTTTGTAGCAAACTCAAAATATTTTCATGTTCGTTAAGCTGCACTTCGTTAAGTGTAACTTCTCTTGAATTTCATCGAGAGAGTAGTAGTAGTCCTAGGATGACCTTTAATGTGATAATTATATAGTTATTATCTTATATTTTATTTATATATTATATTTATATATGTATTATATTTATTTATTACTACATAAAAATATCAAATAAACTGATGTCACAGATGGGCATTACCAGATCAAATGGCGCAAGCTGGCTTTTATCATGAGCCAAATCCAACGAATCATGACAGAGCACTTTGTTTTATCTGCAATGTCTGCTTGGTTTGCTGGGAGCCCACAGATGAACCGTGGTCGGAACATGAAAGACACTCGCCAGTATGTCCCTTTGTTCGCGGGGAATACACCCACAATGTTCCAATGTTGGTCATACTTGCCACTGCCCCAGCTCTGGTGCCCGGTGATCCAGTCGACGTTTTAAGCACTACTAATGTTGCTGGCTTTGTCGCCACCGCATCACACAATGGTCTTGTCAATATTTGGAACGTCAAGTCACAACTTAAAGTAATATAATATTTTTGTTTATATCATTTTACATAAAATATTAAATAATGAGTATATTTTATCATCGAATATTAAAATCAACTTTAAGAATTCAAAAGTTTTACAATCAAATTAGAATAATAATTTTTTATTAAAAAATGAATTAAATAATTATGATGATATTTGCAGCGTGAAATATCATTTTATATTACACCGTGTGACCAAGAGATCAACAACAAGGAGTCGTTGGAGTTTATTGCAACTAAAAATCTCACAATGTCTTTTTTGCCTAATATGGACGCTGAGAGTGATAATTTGCAATTAACGGCGCTTGCATTGGTCGGAACTAAGCAAGTGCAACAGAGCGAAGAACCTGAGGATGTAACAAAATCGGCTGCCTCGAGCACCGTCTCTAATGAGGATTTGTCATCCGCGGATATACGACCTTGTTTAGTGTGTGGCGTTACTGTGTCAATGAACAATTTATCGCAGTTACGCGCTTTGGAAAATGTATGGGCTTCCTCGACAAATCTCGCGCCATCGTCCTCGTTAATACGTGCAATGAACAGTGTCAACAGTGCTACTAGTAATAATAGTTTGGATATTATGAAGGTATCAATCCATTATTTCAATGTTACATTTTTTTTTTTTTTTCAAATTTTAATACTTAGCATCTTTTTTCAATCGAATTTACACTTCTTTTGTTTTTATTTAATTGATTATAACAATTTTATTTGTAATAATTATTAATATTTATGTCAATATAATTATATTTGAAATTCAGGTGGCAGATACTTATAACCCCCTATGTTCGCACTACCTCGTTGTGTGTGATTTTCATCACAAGAGTATTCCCGCGGAATCAATGAAGGACGACAACAGTGATGCAAAAGACTCAAAGAAGAAGGATGGTGCTGTGAGCAGTGCTGTAACTGGTACAGGCACGAGTGCAAGTTCAAATGGTAATCGTCAGGACAACATGTTCCCTGAAATAATGACCAGCAAGTTTCTGTTGGAAGACGTGATCGAGGATGTCGATGCTCAGATTGCCGTTGGCAATAAACATTATAGCTTTCCACCGCCCATTCAGTATACCGCGTCATCGTCAAATGGCGTTCACGCGACGACTATTGACATCACACTTCCGCAAATATCGGCACAATTTGACAACAATTACAATCCAATTAATGGTGAACAGTTTGCTTCAACGTCTGATATTGGTGGAATGAACAAAAAGTCACCGGATGTAACGAAGGCAGTTAATTCGGAGCCGATGGTTGTGCAGAGTTTGCGTATCGATGCACCGGAATCGTTGAGAATCACTCATGTTGCTCCAACCAAGGATGGAAAGCATCTTTATGTTGCACTTTGTCCGAAGGAACCGACCGTTGAGTCAAATCAGATGGATGTCGATGAAGATAGCGAATTTTATACGTCCAAAAGTTATGTCTATTGGGACCAAAATGAAGCCCATTGTAATGGGGAAATACGAAATGACAGGTAATAATGATTATTTAGCTTTGATTGGCTTTGAGAAAATACATTTTTTAAATTTGCAAAATGAGCTTTTATGAGTATTTAAATATTTTAATTTGGAAATCAAATGTATGCAAAATAATGCACTTTCTTTACAGACACAGTAATGCCCTCTTACTGGTTTATGCATTGGATTTTTCTGATAAAGTCGTAAAAGTTTCACGAGAGCCATTATGGCGACAGGAATTAAACGCTGACCAGGCACCACTGGAACACGTGATGATTCCATTGAGAAATGGCAAACGCAAAGACGATAACGACGATGAAACCGAGACCAAAGAAGAGGACGAGGAACGTGGTCCCAGAGGCCTAATTGCACTGGTTTGCAAGGATGGTATTGTTCGCTTGTTGGATTTACAAAAGCTACGAATGGTTTCTATCGCTAGACCACCGACCGATAAGTTTGTTTCGGCCGCGTATTGCAACAGTATGTTTATGATATTATATTTTTAAAAAAGGAAATAAAGTAATTAATTAATATTTAGATTATTCTAATAATGAAATAATGTAATTTAATTGATGTTTCGTTTGAATAGGTTTGGAAAGATTATGTATAAGCACTAGTACCGGTGTATTGTACTTTTATTCATTGAATGGTGATGACGAATCGGTTGGAGAAAAAGAGACCGACGAACTGAATATGGTTACTGACAGTGCAAGCAGCATAGATGCCGCGCCAAGTACTTCCGCGTCTTCCAAATTAGAAGAGTAAGTAAAAATATTATTTAAAAAAATCCTGTTTTCACAAATCAGGTTTAACTTATATTTGATCTTAATTTATTGTAGAGATCCAATAATTGCAAACAGACCAAAATTAACAAACTCTGATTTGCGAACATTGTACAAACTGACCCGATTTGAACGTGGCTCGCCGCCATTTATTGCTTCTGTCTCGCAATGTTGGAGCGAAATGATGCAAGCGCAAAGACAACGTCGACATCCACAACATCTTCATCAAACAGAAGACAATACCCGTACCTGGAAATTACAAAATGATTCGTTAGTATATATAAACAAATCAATCATTAAGATCAATTAATATATCTAAACTATTGATGAAATTTACATATGATTATTAAATTACATATCATTGTAGATTCTCCTGGGATGAACATGTGTTTGAACTTTCATTACCGCGTCATTATACAACTCAGGGCACAATTGAGCATGTGGACGTGCGATTCACTTTGTATCCGCCTAGCAACGAAATACCCAACATCCAAGTGACATTGCTGAATATGAGTCGAACTGGTCCCAGCAAACAGATGACGTCGGTTGACGATAGAATAGATTTCAACCTTAGTTCAGATTCAAAGAATGAAAATCCAAGCATATTAGATGACTATCTGCAGAATCACAATTGCGAACGATTGTGCGGACCAATTAGTTTACAACGATGCATGGATATGTCGGATCAGTATGGGTCTGTCACGTTGACGAGTCCTAAGTTGTTTTCAACTAAAGTTAAAACCTTACTCGTTCATCTTAAAGCAATTACGGATCAAACGAAGGATGTAAGTTACCGAAAAAAAAACGATTCATCATTAATAAATAATTAATCAATTATTAGACAAACGAATTAAAACAATTTATTTTGATTTATATTTGTTTAAAAACTAATCATCTTTCAAGAAATTTAATTTATCCTTTCTTCCAAATTTTGAGGGAATATAGCCTTAGGTCTCCAAAGTGTCGTAGGCTTTTCTTTTGCGAATTTTGTCGTAGATATTTTTGTGATATATACATTTAATTTTTATTTTAAAAAATGGCATGTCAAAGCTCCGGGGGTGGGGGGGGGGAGCTTTAAGGGAATCATAGGGAGTGGGTCATACGAGGGGTTCATAAGAGAGCCATAGGGAGTCCATAAAGATTTTTCGGGTAAAACTAGGGATTTAGCTAAGGTTTATAGGGCGAATTAGGGTTTTGTTATATAATTTGCAAATTAAGAAAGTATACTTGTATAATTAAAACAGAAAAAAGTTTTATGCTAAAAAGCTTTATGCTAAAAATTAAAATTGTTATATATATATTTTCAATTTCAGGCGACTGGGAAAACAAAAGCACATGACAGTAAACCACCTACTTCAAAGAAACTCAGAATAGATGAAAGCGGTCCGTTATTACCTGGTGCTATTATTGAAAGATTCGCGACTAATGCTAAAAAAGTGGAAACTTATATCGGTAATGTGATGAAATTATTGTACTATTAATTATTAATTACTTGGTAGATATTATTATTTATATTAATTATTAATATTGAATAGTTATTCATCAATTATTCTTTAAACAATTTCGATATATTAATTTGTTTTTAATTTATTTAAATTTAAATTGCATATACGTCAAATTAATTATAATGAATGATTTCACAGGTTGTGATTTGATTTACGAAATCTCTATTACAATACGATCGTTAAGTTTGCCTTCGGTTCCAAATGAACGACAGCAGCGTATAGCGATGTTGCATTCAACAAATTTCATTGATAATTTATTGTCAGTGGCTTGTTTGGAAACTGATGATAAGTAAGTAATGCAAAAGTAAAACAATTTTTTTTATTTGATTGTCGAAAAGAACATTATTTCTTATTAATTATTTATTTGTTAAAGGTCTCCAATAACACAATCTCTTGCCCTCGACATTTTAATTTGGGTTATAGCCATAAGATTAGCAAGATTAAGACCTGGCAAAGACAACAATGCGACCAAAGCAATGCAATATGAAACCGTGCACTGTGTACAAAAGAAGCTGCCGGAATTGTTACGCACGTGTTTTTTGTATGGAGGAAGAAGCGTTGCACACAAATGTGTTAAAATTGTCTTGCTTTGCAGCGAGTAAGTATTGTTTGTATAGTTTTGTTCACTGCAAATGGAAAAATTTTTGTTTTCTCAAGAAATTCAATATTGTATATTTTAACTTTTTACAGAGGTCTTATTGACTTAGATGAACCATCACCTCATACTTTTGAGGAAGCTGTATTAAATGTTTTGGTGTCACTTTTGCCATCGATTGTGGAAATTCAATGGGCAGGTTCACTTCGATGGATGTTTGTGTTAATTACAAGACTTCTACCACTTGATGTTAATCATAGCGTTGCACAGCAGTGTATTCCACTTGTTCAAAAAATCGCTAATGAAATATCAAATCGTGTGAATCCGTATCATTCATTATTAGCAACAAGGTAAAAATAATACAAAAAAAGAATAAAATTGATATAATAAAAAATTGATATGCGATAAATATACAACAAATGTATTTATTTGATTTAGATTTGGATTGTACACTTCACCATTTGAGACGGAGTTATTTGACATGGAACCACCGGCGCTTCCAAAATTCAGCTCAGTGCCGGTGAATTATGCATCCGCAGTTACTGGAGAACATAATACAACATCTGCAACGTCAATTAATTGTGTTTATTCACAAGAGTCGTTCGATCTGAGGGATCTTCTTAATTTACCGTCACATTCAAACAATGAATTGGTTGTTCCAAGCAAACTAAAAACTCTGTGTGCCAACTATAATATGAAAGGATTACTCGAGGTAATTTCTTATTTCATTTAAAAGCCTGGGAAACCAGGAACATTTATTAAAGAAATGTAATATAAATTTGATCTTTTTGTAGGTCGAACCACTTCATTTCACGTGTCATTCTGCTTCGGATGGTACGAAAATGGAGAAAATTGATATGGGTGTTAGTGCTACCGGAGCTACAAATATTTATGATACTGTTAATATTGGGCCTGACTTAAAGTCACTCAATAACGAAACTTTCGTTAGTATTTTGTCTAATAAAATGATAATATGTTTAAATATATTTGAAGGAAACGTTCAAGTGAAAAATGGTCAAAATCGATGAAAAAATGAAAACAATTTATAAAGGTCCCAGTTACGGTCCAGGAGTCGCTGATTAATTGTAGAGTAATTAAATTAAACGTCAAGAAATACGTATGCAAAAAAGTATAAATTCAGAGTAAACTAGATTTGTTTACTCTATTTAAAGATAGATTTTTTATATTTATCGAAACAAAGTTATTAACAATTAAGTGAAAAAATGTTCATAACTTTTTTTCTTGATAAATATCCAAAATCTGTCTTTAAAATTTGTTTTAAAGACATATTAGTAGAATAGTCCGAATAAAATAGAATTATAATTAGATCAAAATTCATTGAGAATTGCGGTACGCAGCTCTTGTCAAATATAACCTATTTTTCAATAGTTAATTACAAATAACCTAAACAATTAATTAATTTGGTATTTTTTATACATGATATTGATTTTATATTCACATTATTGACAATTACAGTATTTTCACTGGGACGTCTCCTTAAAAACATATACAAAATTGAATAAAAATCTTTATTTCAGCGTGAAGATGTGCTTTTCCCATGGACAAAGTTACTTTGTTGGCCATCGCAGCAAGCTTTGGTGGTTGAAAGAATGCATTCTGGCGCGAGAAGATTTATTGTGTTGGATTTTGGATCGCCAGTTTTACTAACAGATTTCATGATTCCATGTTGTAGTGAATTAGTATCTCTTTATATTGATATTTGGAATAAAAGCGAGGAAATTGATGGCATTCGACTTGTTGTTGCTGGTGACATTGGCTCAAAACCCTTGGTTGTTAGCGATTTGCAACCGCCACCCGTTTGCAGATATTTGAAAGTAAATTATTTTGTTTTTGATTTGATAAAAGTTTTGATCTATTTTTTTTGAATACCATGAAAAGAATTAAGGTAAATACATGCATATTCTTTTTTTAGATTACAACCATTGGAAGATATGGATTAAATGCAACTCGTTGCAAAATTCCATTAGGAATATTTTATGGTCACTTAGGTATTTTGCCTGGAGAAGATTATTCTGAAATGAATGGATCACAATCCAGTTTAAGCAATTTATCTGAATCAGCTTTGCAGTCTACTTTAGAGGCACAGTATAATGTGTTATCTGCACTGTCTGAAGAAATTCAATGCAGGTAAAACATTGTTTTTCTATATATAATATTAAAAATGTGATTATTTATTTAATAAAAATAAAGTTATATATTAACTCATCACAAAATATAATTTATTCTAGAATGGGATTAGCAACTGAAAGACTCAAGCAGTATTTAGATCCTCTTTTATGTGCGGAAACACCGAATGTGGTGCATATGCAGCACTTTTTGCAGCATCAAAAGAACATTAGCCAGAATAAGGAGATAGCTTCATCAAAAATTCTTACAACATATAAAGTTAGTTTGTTTGATATTCAAGCAATAAAACAATCTGTTATTTATAATAATTATGTTATGTTTGATTAATTTTCTTAAATAAATGTGTATTGTTGTAGGAATGCATGATGTTTCAAAATCAACTGAACGTCATACGAGGTGTTTGGCGTCGTTTGCAATCATGGCAAGGTATACGAAATCCTCCAAACACTTCGCTCGCAGATGCTTCTAGCGATAAATTGCGAATATTATGCGAAACACTGCTCGATGTCTTACTTTATACTATGTATGAGATAGGACCTGTTCCTAGTGTACGTATAATTTACCATATTGATTATAAATGAAACAAATTTATTATTATTATTTTTTCATTTAATAAATCATTATAAATAAATTTATTGATACTAAGAAAATTAATAAAATTATTAATATTTCTTAGATTCCGACGTCTTTGTACGATGCATTTACTATTTCCACCTGTGAAAAGCTCTTTCACTCAATTTGTGTGGTGACGCCGGCGCCACGATTACAATTACACGTAGTTGCACTTCTGGCACGCATGGCAGGTCATCAAGCCTGGTGGGGCAAATTTTTGGCCAGCACTCTGGTCAATCTGTTTTCTTCATTTGCATCGCAAATTTTCCCACAAGACAGGTACTTATTAATTACTTCTGTTCTTCGCAAAAGACTTTGTTCAGCTTTTTAATAAAATTGTTTTAAAAAATAATTAATACTTTATTAATAACATTACATGAACTCTTGCAGAGTTTTTATTTTACTGACTTTCCTTGGACGAAAGTCACTGATTTCTGGAGTAAACAAATCGTCGGTGATCGAATCGATGGTTAGCATTTTAGAGACACTGCTAAGTACGTTATTTAACAACGATTCCGATGAAGATAGTGATTCTGGAACGCAAGAAGGACTGGACATCACTTTAATTGGCTGGGTCCTTTTGTATCTGTCAGTTTGCTTGGACACGACTTTTTCATTCCCTGCAATTGATGATAGTCATGATAAAAACAAGTATCAAAGTATGCAAAAAAACTTAGAGAACAAATTATTTAATGCGCATCATTTATATTACAATCAAAATTTAATTGAAGGTGGCGTTTTGTCGCGATGGGAATTCATCCAAGGAGAATCAGCAATGCAGCGCAAATACGTTAATGCAAATCGTTCGGCAAATTCACGAAATTATCAGCGAAAATTGCAGAAACAACTTATGCGTCATAAACAGCAGATGCATGAATTAGAACAAGCAAAAAAGGTATGTTTTTTTAAATGTGATTTCAAAGTGAATTAAGTAGGATAAAAAGCACCTTTTTCAATCGCACAATTGTTATTGCCTAGGTACTTTATACGCCTGCTTTATGGTCGGTAACACCGTCAACGCACGCAGCGTCGTTATCCAGCAAACTCGAGGCAGCACTTAAAACAGAAGAACGTAATATGAAGAAGTCACTGATGAATTCGGCCAAACACATCAAAGACATCTTAACGTTTCGCAGAAATGACGCGGGTTATTACTCGCGCAATTTGCGATCGCAATCAACTGCCAGCTCTTCAAGGTAGCTATTCATCTAATTTATTATTCAACTTTCGTAATAAATTTGTATATTAATTAAATAATACAAATTATTAATATTTTTATATAGCCGAGCGGAAACTATAGACCCAATAGATTACGATGTATTACGTACACTGTCACATAAAAATATTCTGCCAGTAGCAAAGGGCTTAATCAATCTCATACTTAGCAATATTATCAACGTGGATATGTTCCTGCTAGCTTGCAAGGTTAGTCTATTTCTCTTAAGGCGATTCTTGAAATCTGCGATCCTGGAGTAAGTGTTTGTTCAAATTATAATTTGTTGGTAATAAATCAATATACCAAAATTAATCCAACCTTTCTTTAGTTATAGGAGAATCATATAATAAAAGGAAAATATTTTTTGTCATAAACTTTTGAATCGACACTTATTCTCGTATTTTCCGTAACCGTAATATACAATTTATTGTATAAACGCGAATAACTACTGAGTCAATATTTTGTGAAAAAAATTAATTTTTCTTTTACCTTATGATTCTTTCATAATTAAAGAAACGTTTGATCAATTTTGGTATATTAATATATTATCAACAAATTGTAATTTGAAGAAACACTTACTCCGGGATTGCAGATTTCAAAAGTCGCTTTAATTATTACTCTTTTCGTGTATATAAAAGTAGTTCATACAAATTACTCAACTTTTAAAGCTTTGATGATTAGAATATTGCACATATCTGGTCGATAAGTTCAACTAATAAAAACCCTTTTTCTTTTTGTTTTCAGCAAAAGAAAATATTTTGATGAATTTAATTGAAATTACTTTCAATTTATCTATTTCTAAAATGTGACTTTGATTTTTGTCTTTGTTATTTCCTGAACATTATTTTCAATTTAGCTAGAAATTGGTTATTTCATGAAAGCAAAACAATGTTTGTTTGTGTGTTGTAAATAGGTAGTGGCTAGACTAGTGGTATCCACGCGCCCTGCAATTGGCTTGAGTGACCTTATGACGGATGACCAGCTCCTAAAATTAGTTAAATTAGCTACAGGAGAGTCTGACTCTGCTTGGTGTTCACATGCAATTTGCTGCCTTCTGCAAGATATTTTAGAAGGTATTATTCGATTTAGTTCTACAATACTTGCAATTATCTAATTATTGTCCTTTTTAAATGGGTTTTTGTAATTACTTTATCATAATCTATCCTTTACATTTGCTTTTTATTTTAAATAGGTGGCAAACAAACTTCGTTAAAAAATTTTTCAAATCAAGAATCAACATCGTCGGAGAAAAATTATCCACGAAGCTCAACGGAAGAGACACGATCAACTGAAGAAGATGGTGCGGTTGCTGGACCAAGCAAAGTGTCCACTTCATCGTCCGTTGTAACTGTCGGTGGTACGGAAGAAAGTTTCGTGACTGCTGATGACGATACACAGGACAGTGTAACGATTAATAGCCAGCCAAATACTTCAACATCAAAGTCAAATGGATTTACTTTGCCATCGCTTTGGGAGTCGGATGATAGTGAAATCGATGACTTTTTGGATGATATTCTTGAGCATGGCAAGAATTATGTGAAAAAGGGCAATATTGTTATATCAAAGTTGCCAACTAATGCCAACTTAACGTAATTATATATTCAATTTTACTATTATAAACTTTTTGTGGATTAAATTTTATAATTTTTTTATTTTTATTATTAATATGTTCTTTTCTTTTTTTAGTACTTCCTTGGCTATGGATGCACGATTGGAATACGGCGTTGAAAGTGGCATTGAAATAACTTTGCGCAAACTTGCGACAATTGGTCTTTTTAATTTACCATTTTGTATTAATGCCACTAATCTGGTAAGTTTTTTGAGAAGTGTAAAAACTTATTTATTCAATTTTCTTATTATGCAAACAATTAATATTTTCTGTATTTCAGTCGTACCCTCAAGTGACACCATCATCGTCAACTTCGGACTCACCGCGTCAAGCTGCATCCAGTTCAAGACACAGTTCTATTAGTTCGCAAAATGACGAAACCACTCACAACTCGAATTTGACATCAAGCAATTTAACAATGTTAACTCGTTGCTTCGATCGACTATTTTCTGGATTATATATGCAGGTATGTATACTTTCAACATATTCAAATAAATAAATTAAAAAAGTTGAAATTATTTATTTATAAATTAATCTTTCCTTAGAATACGAACACAAATCTGGAACAAGTTTTACAATTGTGGATTACATTGAACATGGACGTTTCTCCCGAAGTAAATACATCAAACATGTCGCATTTTGATTCATCAGTAACACCAGTTTTATCTTTGAGTTCTGCAGCTATTAGTGGACTAATTAATGCATTTTATTGGTATGCATAAAATGAAATGATGTGAAATTACAAATTTTAAATAATTATATGATAATATGATTATTTTATTGGATTATTAGGCATCCTGGAGTATCTTTAAGAGCCTGGTGTTTAGCACTGCAATGTTTAACATTAGCAAGCAATCAGTCATTGGTAGTGACACGTGTTGAGAACGAACGAGGTGCAAGTCGATTGCCACATATGGACATTATTTTGGGTGGTATGGCCAGCTGTATAATCAAAGAACGAAACTTGGGCGGAATGCTTTTGAGATTGTTATCCGGTAGTGGTTTGGAATCAGACAGTTCTGATAAACAGCATGCATTGGTACTCTATCAATTATTTATTAATATGTAATCATCATTATCATTATATTAATTTATAAATTAAGGTTTTATTATACATTTTCTATTTGATTAAATTTTAGGCCGGGCCGACCGTTTGTACAGCATTGCAAGACTTTTTAGTTAGACTGCAGATGCGCTGTGATGTTGTGACTGTAGACAGTGGTTTAGGAATAGCTTTGAAAGAGCTACTGTTGTGGCTTGTTTATCAATTAGTTCAACCAAACGGCGCGATTGCTTCTAGACGGGGCCCCCTCGACGCGCAGTGCAAATTAATTGGATCGCTATTGAATCTCAACTTTGTCAACACCGAGATTGGCACGCCTATGAGCATTTCCAAATGCGTTGCTGATTTGGTTTATACTCATGTTCGAACTTCTGGAGGTAATAGCGAGAATCGATATACACTGAATGAATGTATACAATATTAATTGAACTGAAATTAATTTGATTGTATGGATCAAATAAATAAATCATTTCGTGGACAAATTTTAATTACAGTTGGTGCAAGATGTAGCGGTTTTACAACCCAAGCTGGTGGATTTAGTGGTCTGTTTGCATCCGTTCTCGGTGGAGATGCTAGACAATATCGTCCTGCTTCTTGGGAACTTTTAATAGTGAATCTTATAAAACTTGTAACAAATCTTGTACAAACGCCATTGCCTCATGTAAATATCATTATTCTGTTCGAAAATGCATAATAATTCATTAAATAATAACTTCGAAATTTATGCGAAACTTTTTTTCAGTATTCTCCAAACAATGCGGACAATCAAACAAAACAGAATACATCACAAACCGACGAAAGCAAGGCGGCTGAACAAACTTCCTCACGTAATAAGAAAACGTGGAAGCCACAGGTTCCTTGTGTAGCTGACACAGGTTTATAATTTTTTTCATTCTAATTGAGTAAATAAGAATTCTGCATAAACATTAATTAAATAAATTGTTTTTGTCGTTTTTTCAGTGTTGCAACATGAACCAACGATGATGCGATTGTTGAGTGTCTTAAGTTTGAGTTCGGGCTCATCATTAGCCATGTTATTGGGTGACTCAGCGACAACAGGCACTAATACAGAACTCGGTGATCCGCACTCAATTGCGGACGCGACCTTTGAACTTTTAACGACTCTCGATTACAAAGCCAGTAACATTGACTTGGTGCTTAATCCTATTCGTCGTTATCTCGCATCTTGTAAGGCATTCATCATTAATGAATATTAACTATAACTAAATAAAACTAATCAAAAAGATCTTTCTTACAATGATTTGTATTATTTTTTTAGATGGAACTCAAGAATCTGATAACTTTAATCAAGGAATAATGCAACTGTCAGAGCCGCTTTTGTGGTACATTCTCCGAGTGCTTGACAATACAAAAGCCTTAAGTAGCTTTACGTCAATGTTTGGCATGCACATCATTTGCTCCAGTCTCGTTAGATCGAGCAAAACTAATAAAGGTAGAAGCGGAGCAATTGGAATGAGTAGCTCAAACGGACCGACCGGTGTTATTGCCATGATTATGCAACATTTGTGCAACACGCCAAATGTCACCACAGCACCGTCGTCCAGTCGAAAAGACGCGGCAAATAATCTCGAGGTGTTTGACGATGGTTGCATCAATTTTGCGCCGCTTGGAAATATCACCTGGTTGAATCCAACCGCGCAACCTGCTGATGTTTTAATCATAAGCGCAACCCCGCATCGGCGTGCAAGAACGCCCGCTTGGTCTTATCACTTTTATCCAGATGAAACTTGGGTTGATCTTACGATTACGCTACCTTGTGCGGTTTTGTTGAAGGAAGTCGAGTTGCAACCGCATAATCCTTCCTTGTCAAGTAAGTGTTCAATCATTATCCAGTTTAAAAGTTTTCAATTACGTTATAATACATTTCCATATGATTTCGTACAATTACAAAATGTACAGCTTTTTCATTATTGACATTTCCTAAAACAGTTCATTGTTGTACGATGGTGCTTGCGACCTCATACAATACGATGTTTTTCTGAACAAGTACAGGAAAACAACAAACGGTTTTACTTCTAGACCGGTGCAACTTACTCGGTCTAGAAAAAGATTACTTGCCTTCCTATAGTAAATTGCCTTTCTAGTAATTTGACTTACATTACTTCTAAAATGAAAATATTGAAAAGAATGTCGAATATAAAATAAATTCATTATTAAAAATTGCACACATTTAACATATCTTCTCCATTTCTAACAAATAAAATAATATGTCCATTCTTTGTAAAATACTCTTTCGTTTATTACAAACAATTATTTTTCAAGGAAATATTAACACAGACAAACTTTTTAATTACTTTGTTTACATTAAGGATTTTTTCACAATCAAACTAATAAGTAGAATTTATTAAAAATACAAGTTTTACTGCAATATTTTCTACATTTCAATACGTACAACACAAATCCATAAAAAAATTATCAGAATGTTAATTTCTTTAATATTTATCCGGTAATGGATTAAATTAGATATATACCCAAGAATATTATCAGAAAGAAAATTAATTATTAAGGTAATTTTTGAGTTTAGATTTGTTTACAAAAAAGCTTTCCTAAATTAACAAATTCTACAAATTTTTAAAGTGCCAATTTGATTCCGACTATTCTAGCTATGTCAAAGAATAGCCTGAATGAATTTGATAACTTGAACTGATTAGTGGAAGAGAGAAATAGTGAAGTCGACTAGCATTTTACCTTAAAATAAATATTTAAGAAAATATATCTAAAAATATATTTATTATATATTTTGTGTTCAATATATTTTTTCACTTTTTAAATGTGAAAAATGCGACTTACTAAAATATTAATAAAATTGCGGAAATTAAACAAAACTTTATATTAAGGTGATTCTTCAGCTATGTAAGAGCAAAAAGGATAGAGCTAATGGTGACTCCATTAGTGGAAGAGAGAAGCAGTGAATTCGATTGAAGAATCACCTTAATAAGGATAGATAATCTGACTGACATAAATATGTCCTTTATTAACACAAAACATTGTTATTTCTCGAATATCTCGCATGAATACGTTAAGGGGATTTTTTAGTCAATTGTCCCGAAAATAATGTGAGGGTTAGTGTCGTTTTAAAATAAAATTTTTTGATAATGAACAAAATAAAATAAAAGTAATCAGGCGATTCTCTGATTATGGGAACATTGAAATTTCTTTTTGCATAAAATTCTCCCATAATCAAAGAATCGCCTGATTTCTTTTATGTTATTTTGTTCATTATTACAAAATTGTATTTTAAAAAGACACTAACAATGACGCTATTTTCAGGATAGTTTAATGAAGAATCCCCTTAAATGTGTTCTGTATTGATAGAGATACTGTTTTTTAGTGATAAATATGGGCGTATTTATGGCGTGTTCGCTAACGAACATTTGAATGTTTTAATAAAGGACAGAGAATGAATTTCACATAAGACTGTCCTTTATTAAAATAATCAAACGTTCTTAGCCAATACGCTTTAGTGTATTGTTTACCTACAGCTACAGTGCCAACACCAATTCTGTCCTTTTCTTTTATATTGTCGAAATTGCGCAAAAAGAATCACGTTTATTCTCGTAAATAAAAGAAAACAATAAAATAAAAAGCAGTAAACAGTTACTGTTGGTGAAAACATAGTTTTAGTATTTCCGAAGACAAATAAAATTGCTTATCTTATAAACGGTTTTTTCTGCATTATTAATTCAAATTTATTAGTTTAAATAATAAATCAACATAAATTTGATAGAAACTTTACTTTTTATTTTTAAATGTAAAGGTAAAAGTAAACTCCTTTAACATTTTATATCAAAACAAGTAAAATGTTCATTATTTTTAATTATTAATTAATTTAATTAAAATAACTAATTCGTGATTTTTTGTTGAAAAACATTAATACAATTGATTAAAGTTACGATTGCATTGATATTTTCATTTATCAACTTTTTTCCCCAAGTTTTGTTTATTTATTTGTTTAAATTGGATTAGAACTTGTACAAAATTAAATGAACGAAAATAAAATGTTTATTCATGATTTCCACAAATAACATTTGTTTTTGAATGTACAGCTTGTCCGTCGGCAGTGGCTATTGAAATTTCACGTGAAGTGAATTCTGCTCTGACACCAGTTTGTCCTCCAATGCCAACTGCTGGTTTGAATTTCATTCATATTACTCTGTCGAAACCAGAAGTTGTTACCGTCGTTCTCATTCGATTGTACAAACCACGGGATTCTTCCGACGTTAATTTAAGCCAAATCAAGTTACTCGGCACTACAGCTTTTGGCGACAGATATTACGATATTTTTGATGAAGAACAACTAACAAAATCAAGGTATAATATTTGGAATTATTATCAAACTAAATTCTTAATTAAATCAATTATTTATGATTCAAGTAATTATAAAACTACCAAATAACTATGGTAATATACAATTATACCAGTTATAATTATATATTACCAGTTATTTGGACTTTATTTATATTTTAATTAACAGTTGGAATTTCAATCACTTAAAATCTTTATTTTTTTAATATTAAGAAGAAACAAAGTAAATAAAAAATCAATTATTTTTGTTTGCACTCTTTTGATTCTTTTCTGAACAAATTAGAAAAAAAGATAACAAATATTTTTCGAGTAGATGATTAACATTTTTACTTTAAAGTAGACTTTATTAAATTAAAAAATTCTGCGTTCTTGCTAAAAAAATGCACATAAAAAATTTTGTTTTGTAAATTAACCGCATTTTAAAGTTACATTTAAGCGAACAATTAGAGTTGACTAATATTTTCAAAAAATAAAAGTTAAGTTCTTTTTTTATTTTCTTAATTAAAAAAAAAATATTTTTTGAATAAAAAATGCTTAAAATCGATCTTTAATTTTTACTTAAAAGTAAAGATTTTTTAAATGAAAATAAAAAATCACTTGAAGTTTTACAAGATAATATTCGATAGTTGAATGTATTATTTAAAAAATATATTTAATTGAATAACAAAATAATTTTCAGTTTGGGATGGCTGAGACTTTTGGACCAATGTTTATCCGTGAGCACAATTGATCCAAGGCTTTGTGCAAATGTTATGAGTGCTGTAACATGCGTGGAAGGTCTCGTTGAAGCATGTATTAATTTGTTACTGTTACCTGCGCCATTTTTGTTTACCCAAAACATAGATCGTGTACTTTTACATCTTGGTTTGCATTCGCGCGAACTGGGACACAATCTAATTACTTCGCTTCTCAAAATTAGATCCAATTTTCATTATCAAGGTAAATAAATGCTTTCTAGCATTAACATTATACTCAAACAATTGCATTAATTGTATTTAACTTGTCTTGTTTCTTTTCTTTACAGTAACGCCGGCAAATCAAGATACTTCAATCGTACAAATGATTGTCGAACTTTTGCAACAACTTTGTTCGTCACAAGACGCAAATACCGAATCTCGCGTTGCCGCGGTGCTATCATGGCTGCAGACAGTTTCCGACAGTATATATTTTTCACAGACCAACACAGTCTTGCCACCAGCAATTTATATTCACTGCATCTCAACAATTATTTGGAAAGCTCACACCGAACAGAGTTCCCTCAACTACAATCTAAGCGCACTTATTACCGATCATCTGTTTGAGTATGAAATTTCAGTCTAAATTGTTGTTGCGTTATCATTATCATTATTAGGATTTTTAATTCTTGTTTTTATTTGCAGTTCTCTGTATTACACAGTCGCTGAAGTAAAGCGCACGACACTGAAGCAGGCATTTGATGCGGTACTATGCGCGATGTGTCACGTTCGACCTGAGTTGTTTAAGAAGTTGTTGAAAAATCTGCAAGATGACTTTTCCAATGTAGATAAAACTGCGAACGATAACAGCGAAGAACAATCAAGCGAGCAGCCAGTTCGAAGTCCGCCGAATTTCATGCATTGGTACAAAGAGATTTCGCGTTCCAGTCAGAAGCGTTTGCCAATTTCAAGCAATCAACTTCTGACGGTATTTGCGGCTGCTCGTTCGCCGTCTGGCATTCAACAGCTTATTGAAAGTGAATTACCCAGTGTTCTTATTAAATGCATTTTAGGTAAAATAAAGATTTGAATTAATGTTAAACAACGTTTTAAAAATATAATAATCAATGTTATATTTGATTGTTTTATAATTCTTATTGCAGATTTTTGTGAGTCAGAAAGATCAAAACACCAAAAAAGTGAAAGTAATGCAAATGAAGTTGATTCTTCGTCTGCTATAACTGACAGTGATAAAGAAGGTGCAGCATCATCTAAGATGACAAATTTCGGTATTTTTTCATTTTAATAATTATATTTAGTTAATAATTGGCATCATAGAGAGTATTAATTGTATTTTAATCAATTTAATACAATTTCATAGATAATTGTATGAGTCATCCTGGCGGAATCGCAACTATTTTGGAGGCATTTATTTATGTTTGTTCGGAAGGAGAAATGCGTGACTGGTTAGGCAAAGAAGGTTCAAGTTTTTGGTTTGAATTACTCTCGTTGTTAAGTAATAGACCGGTTGAAAGTTCGTCCTTGTCTTCATCTAGGTAATCATTCTAACTGGACCATTTAAATTATTAAATCTTTACGAGAGAATATAATTACTTAGAACACATTTTTAATATTATCTCACTTTCAGATATTCTAGAAGAAACATCGATTATTCCAATTTAGAGTGTACGATGATCAAGTTTCTTTCGGCCTGCTGTTGGTGTCATCCAGAAAATCAAAAACTGTTGGCTAAACATTTAACCGATGTGTTATTGAAACAAAAAGTACCTCCAAGTAAGTTAATCTGCGTATATACATTCCTTCATTACATATAATTTACATATGTTTTTATATACAATTTTCATTCAAGTGAAATTAATCAAAATCATCATTTTTTAGATACTTTATATTTCTACGGAATTTCTGGATTCACGAGAAGACTCATTCTACAATTATTACTTGAAAATGAGAAAGTCGCTGTGTTTGTAACATCTGAGTCCTACAAAGTATCGAATTGGACTGAAGGAAATCAAAGTTGTCGTGCGATACCAGCACATCCAGCGTACCCTGTAGGAGATCATCATCAGTTTTTATACTTATCCACTCAATTGACTGTCGAGGATATTCTTCAACAACTTTCGGGTATTTATTACATAAAAAAATTTAATCTGATTATATAGTCTAATATGTATATTTTAATAAATATTGTTTTATTCATTGTTTCTAATTATAGATACATGGCTTCATTTATTCTTCAATAACAACTGTAAAACACATGAAGCAAGTACAAGTGGAATCGGACGAACGAAGGATAATTGGGAACAAAATATGACTTTAGCGGATACTCTGAGTGTTGCCGCTGGAAATACGGCAAAAAGTAAACGTGCCAAGGAGGCGCAATTCCATCGAATTCAGTCACAGTCGCGCACCTCTATTATTAATTCTATGATGAAAAGACTTCGACGAAATGATTCAGGTAAATTATTGCTTTTTTGATAATTTATCATTTATACAAATATATTTAATATTTAATAAGTTTATTCACTTTAAAGTGAAGTAAATCATTATTAAGTTTTGAAGTACGAATCAAAATTGCAAGGTAGTAATGTTGTTTATGCATACTACATCGATCGTTTTGTGATAACAAAGCTAGATTACATAATACATAATTAAGTAAACGGCGTTTGCTTACAGCGATGCGGATGACTGGCGCTCAACAAGCAATTGGCATGACTTCGACCTGTAACCATACGAAAAGCACAAATAATCAGTATTTGGTGCATCCAGCGTATCCAAATACACAGCTATCTGCGGATCTCACCATTGCTCAATTGTTAGCCATTGCCGAAGATAATGGCATATCGCTGTCCAAACCCTGCCTGTACCTGACTTTACGAGATAGTAGCAAAGATCCTAAAGGTTATTACAAATTATTTGCATTCGTAAAAAATTTATTTTTTATTTGATATACACATTAAACATTTCATTTTATGATTTCAAATTAAAATCAAACCTGGATAAGTGAGATAAAATCTCTGGTCTCGGCACTTTTTGGCCAGAATATCTCTATAAATGAAACTATTAAACCTCTTTAAGATAATTCTTCGAAAACCTTTAACAAAACAAAATTCGTGGCTGTTTGAATTCTTACTTATTCGAATTTGTCTGTGCATGTCATGTATGATTAATGTATGGGGTTAATGTATGATTATTGATCCTTGTTTTTGAATAAAATCTGAGATGTCTCGGTCATTTTTTTAAATTAAATTCTTATATAAATTCGTTTATTTACGATTACGTCATTGATTGATGTTTTTTCTGCGTTGATTAACTGAACTAAACGAAATGTATTTTGTTTCAAAACAGATCTACCCGCAACACCAAATGGTCCTGTGTTGGACAAGTCGTATCGCAGTGTGAAAAGCTGTCTGGAAGTGTTCAGTGCCCATGGCGGTTTGACTGCATTGGCGCGTCATCTGCCTCGAGTGTATCCCGAGTCGAGTCAGCCGAGCAGTTTCCCCGCAAAGACTGTGCCGTCAAGTCCGGAGCAGCCGGATGCCGAGTGGGTGAAGCTCGAGGCTAACGAGGAAGTGTACGAAGACGCCGGTGACAATGGCGCGACAAATTCGCCGCGAATGACACCACCGACGCCACATGTGCCACCCCATTCGCTCGCGGCTTTTGGCTTGTTCTTACGTTTGCCCAATTACTCGGAAGTGTTGTTGCGTGATCGCAAACGGGCGCAATGTTTGTTACGTTTGGCTCTCGGAGTCACTGATGATGGCGACGGCAGTGACATCCTATCGTCACCAATTGCGTCCACACTGCCGACATTACCGTTCCTTGTGCTCAAACAATTGCTCGACGATACACCATCAAATACGGACGATGGCTTGTTATTAAGACGTACGATGATTGACATTGGTGCAGTGAATCTATTGCTCGATTGTTTGGCCATTTTCACACATCAGTCAGATCGAGAGGTTGTTGGTAATAGTGCCACTGGTAGTACTGGAGAAATTAAAGGTAGTACTAACAAGCCGGAAAATAAGCAGTACTTCTGGGCAAAGGGCACGGGTTATGGTACTGGTTCCACTCAACAGGCTTGGAATGTCGAGCAGAGTTTGCTTAGACAGAGGTGGGAGGAGGAACATGTTACGGTGAGACATTGATTCATTTTTGTCAATTTAAAAATATGTACATTATACACTTATTTTTTAAAATACATATATATGTATTTTCATGAAAATTATATTAATTTAATTGTATTGTTCTTCGTAGATTCTGCTGCATGTATTTGCCAGTTACATCGGCAGCACTGGCGATGAGCCACGCAAAGAACTGCCGTCCTCATTTCCCGACTTACTTTCGCGCTCGTGTTTATTGCCGGCCCTTTCGTCGTATCTACGTAACGACTCGGTGATGGACATGGCACGTCACATACCTCTGTACAAGGTGATTCTGCAATTGATTCGCGCAATGGCACTTTCCAGCCAGTTGGTACCCCTTCTTGCGCCAAAATGCGACGGCACTTCGAGCGAGCCTTCTATTGTATCTTTGCTCTCAAATATGAAGCTTTGCGTGGATAATTACGCACACAAAATCAATTGCACGCGTGTCAATAAAACAAGAATCATCAAGATGACGGATGGCGCGGACGAAGATGAGGGTCTCTCAATGCTCATACCTGACATACAAGAGAGCACGGCAATTGTACAAAAAGCAACTTCACGACTCATCGACACTGGCGACAAAAATGATGGACCGAGTGCTCCGCAGCCAGATATCCCACTTAAGTCACTCGAACAACGCTATTTAGAGATCATGAAGAATTTGCAATTCGGTCAGTAACTGACAAAATTTTGTTTGTTTGATTTCAAAAATGAAACAAAAGTATCCTTTTATTTTCTTTTTAACTTTAGAGGAAAATAGCATATTATGTAACAAAGGAGAAAAACAAACTTTTAATCTCGCGTGAGATAGCCGCACGAGGTATGGTCGAGTGCTGCTATATCACACGGCTGCGTAAGTTTGTTTCTCCCGTGTTATATACGATAACATATATAAGTTAAAACAAAATTTTGCACCCAAAAGAAAAGGAATAAAGTGTTTTGTTTTTTGTTTGAGTTTTATGCCTTTTTTGAGGGAGCAAAATTATGTTTCCGACTAACCTCCACGCGAAGTGTCACTTCGCTCCCTGTGAAGCGGCACGCGAAGTATTACTTCGTTCCCTAGGGCGCGAAGAGGTCCCTAGGGAGCAAAGTAATACTTCGCGTACCGCCACAGAGAGAGAAGTGACATTTCATTTACAGGTTAAAACGAAAAATCATATTTGTAACATGGGCGCGAGGCCCATTTTCGCGCCCTTGTTGCAAAATATACTATTTGCGTTCATGTATAACAAAAATGATCGCGAAAATTGATAAGAAGAAAGTATCTTTTGCAAGTAGGAAAAAATATGCATTTTCCTCTGTAGTTGTGGATTATACTAATTGTATTATATATTTGAATGCAAGGATAAAAGTAATTGAGTTTATATTTATTTGCAATTTTACAGACACTTATGAAATGATAGTTGAAAATCCAGATGGCGGAGGTTTCAAATTCGCCATTTCATATCATTTCGAGTCAAATATGCGCGCTGCTGGAGAAAGAAGTCACCCAACAAGAGTAAAAAGACTCGCGCAAGAAGCTGTTACGTTATCCACTGCCCTACCATTATCATACAGTAGCAGTGTTTTTGTTAGATGTGATGCTGATAGATTGGATATTATGAAAGTGAGCTATTATTATTTGATATATTTGACTTTATTACTTATTAGACATTTACATTTTTATCTGTAGAGAAACATTGCAATTTATTTCAAAAATATTTTAAATAATTGTATTTGTAACAATGATAATAATAACAATATAAAAAAGTATAGAACACGTAAGCAATAAAAATGTCGATATTTTTAAATTGACGAAGAAGTCAATAAATTGCTCTAACACGATGTTGAAATTGACTTTGACAGGTATTGATAACTGGTCCCGAAGGGACACCGTACGCGAACGGTTGTTTTGAGTTTGACGTATACTTTCCAGTAGAGTATCCCAATAGTCCGATGATGATTAACTTAGAAACGACAGGACGTCGTACTGTACGATTTAATCCAAACTTGTACAACGATGGCAAAGTATGTCTCAGTGTATTGAACACCTGGCACGGACGTCCGGAAGAAAAATGGAATGCACATACTAGCAGTTTTCTTCAGGTAACTTTTACCAGTTTACAGTATTTCACTTTTGTTTCCGTCTTTTTCATTTTTTGGATTTCAATAAAAAAAAGTAAGAAACAAAAAAAAATGAAAATGACTTTTTTGTAGGTTTTAGTTTCCATTCAGTCTTTGATCCTGGTGTCTGAGCCGTATTTCAATGAACCGGGTTACGAGCGTGCACGTGGCACTCCAAATGGAGCGCAGTCTAGTCAGGATTATAACGCCAACGTTTATCAGCTTACTGCTAAGTGGGCTATGCTCGATCAAATTCGAAATCCATGCCCCTGTTTTAAGGAGGTCAGTCAATCTATTCACATTTATATACTGTATATTCAATTGAAACTGTACATCATTTCTTTATTACATTTGAATTTAACATTGCAGGTTATTCATACCCATTTTTGGCTGAAAAGACACGAAATTGTTGCACAAATAGAAGGCTGGATTCGAGAGCTTGAAGCGGTTGAGAGCGAAGGAAGATCTGCTAGAAATAGTTCTCATAGTGTCGTTTCTTTAAAAGTTAGTATTTCAATGTAATTCAAATATTATTGCTTGACTATATAAGATGTTAAGAATACTCTTGATTTTTTGTATTACCATGTTATTTAATGTTTATTTTATAGTTAGTACTTTTATCTTTGAATATCCTTTGAAACTAATTCAAGAACTTTCAGTATTTTACATGATAGAATTTATGAAAATGTTGAAATAAAAATACTTTAAGTCTTGTAAAATTACTTTTTAAGTGGATAAGTTATTCATAAAAGTTTTAAGATAAAAATGAGTAAAACGAAATGAAAATTGTTTTGTTGAACAGAGGCATTACAAAATGTTGCGCGAAGAATTGAACAAACTGCCAACCCCGGAGGGCCTAGAGGATCTGGCCGAGCCGCTGGCCTCGCCGGGTTCGCCGCTTGAGACATCATCGACGACACCGAGCACGCCGCCCACCTGTACAGCCGGCGACACCACGAATACATCATTGGCGCCACCACAGTCGAACGTCGGCGCAGATTTAGCGAGTAGTTCGAGTAATCACGTGCATCACGACATCGATACGGACGTTGAAATGGAAAAGATGGTGTCAAAAGTTTGTGAATAGCTAATGGGCTTTAATAGCGATTGTTGGACATTTTCAAAAGTCTATTGTTGATTGATGTTTACGAACAAACAAAAAAAAACACAAGAGAGAAAGAGAGAGAGAAAGAGAAATTGAGAAGATGCGTGAGAATGACCATAAGAGAGCATTTTCAAATTCAATAATTTTAGTCGACGCGCGCGAACAGAGACAAAGATAGATAGACATAAAGAGAGAAAGCGAGAGAGAATGTGACGGAGATAGAGTACGAAAGAATATATATAGAGAATGAAAGACAATTATAAAGAGAGAATGTTCAATATTTCTCCCAGTGTTATATGTACTTGAAAAAAAACAACAAAAAACAAAAAAACATAAAAAAAATTAAAATACAAAAAAATATACAAAAAGATAACTTCGTACTGCTAGAAAATAACGGCCGATGCTATTTATTGTATAAAAAAGAAGAAAAGATATTGATAAAACGCGTTCCTCGTTTCACAATGCGTCTCGAATTTGAGTTCTGAATTGGAACCATTTTGATTGTCTAAGTTCATTGTATGTTCTCATCATTATTAATTTTAAACGACATCTCAATGTTTCTAGGATTTAAGTTATTTTTTAAAGATGAATTAAGGTTGTTATTACACAGTCAAATGAGGCAAATAAATGAAAGAAAAATCTTATAAAGTATTATATTTATTATCATTCGATTAATACATTCATTAAATAACTTTTCATGATTAATCTCATATTTAATAATTTTGATTTAGCCAAAAAAGCTCCCTTATGCATTTTCAACGGGATTAAATTCAGTGATATTTTTATTATTTTATAAAATTTGTTAATTTTCATAAAAACTTTGAACTTTTACGATTCAATGAAATTGTTTTGAATGTTCATGATTTATTAAGATAGTTAATAAGGTCAATGTATTAAATGTAAATGATTTTTCATTGTAAAATAATCTGGAGATATTTATTGTAATAACACCCTTAAATATATATAAGTTCAAGTTTCGTGTTCTTCCTTAGGTGACGATGTATTATACATTTTAACGTCACCTATATTCTGTGACTGGTTTGGGTTGCAGGTTCGCTATAATTTGGACGATTTTGCACAAAACAACTTGGTAAAAAATAACCTCAACAACGGTCTTCCGGAAACCGATAAATATCTGATACGAGTCTGTTCTGTTGAAAATCCCGACTTCCGGCTTAATTCTTGGACTGGAAGTCATCTTTCAACGCCAAATCCGACACTCGATTACAATTTAAAATCGTCAATTAGTCGTCATAATTGAATTCGATGCAACATTCAAATATAGCGTCTAAGAAATGTGTAATTAATTTTAACCAGTTACATGATGATTCCGTTTTTTTTATAATTCGTTGAGAATATAAATGAACAAATGTTAGAAATTTAAAAAATTAGATTTTATTTCAAGAAGTTATAATACTTATAAAAACAAAAATGTGCATGTGTTCAATTTCAATGTTGAACTTATAATAAAGTAATGTGAGATGATAATTAATTGCATTTTCAACGGATGTTCAATATTTTATTGTAATTGTAATTAAAAAACATACAATCCTTTTTGTACTGCTATTATTAAATTAGTTTTAACATGAAATGCATGAAGTTTACTGTTGTTGCTCGAATTTTTTCGCAGTTGATTGGTACATTGTCATACTTTGTCTTTGTCAGTATTAGAAAGTCTGAAATTAGTTGAAATATTTTATAAAAATAAAAAAAATTATCTTCGAGCGGCATTGGTGTAAATGAGTCGAACTTTCAGATGCATATTTGCGGTGTCATAGCAGTTGATTAGCAAAGTTGGGCGCCAATTTTATATTCTGTATCTTTCTCCCCATTGATTTCTTTTCTTTCGTTGCTGTCTGTTTTTATTTGTTTTTTTTGTCTTACGTGTACTTTTAAGTAATCGAAATCTTATTTTATGTAGATAGCGGTACGGATTAGCAACAAGTTGAGCTACTGTAAATAATCGTATTTAAGTCAAAGAGAAAACTGTATTATGCAGAGAACATGCGTATTGTAATTCTAAAGTATCCAACGAATGATTTATCGCGAACAAATCGTCGCATTTAACTAAAACAAGAAATTAACAAGAAAAAAATAGTCAAAAAGTAAAAGAAAACAGGGACGATTTGAGCGACAAAGAGATACTAAAGAAATGAGAAAACAAGTCTAGATAGAATTATAACAAATGTGTTACAGTTTGAAGATGATTTCGATATGAGCGCAAATAACGTTTTCATCGCTATTTTTACCACGAAAATTACGAACAAGACATTTCAGTCTTGTGATCTTATTTCTATTATTAATTAATTCATAGTTTGTTTAATATGAGTAAATGAAAACGACGGTTTTGAAAATAGTCGGAAAATATTTATTGTGCTGTTTTATTATGAGTTACTTATTCAAACTAAATGAATTGTAAGCGTGGTAATAATGTGCGAGAAAAATTCAGTTAGGTTTTTTGTGTCTTTTTTTTTTAAATATAATTTCAATGTAAAAATATAATGTTGGTATTTTTCTTGAACTGTATTTGTAACGAAGTTGATATCGTCTATTAATTCCCACTAGATACGTGTTACGTTATTTGATTTCGAATTATCGTTTATTTACATTAATTCTTCTCTTATTATTAATTATTATTATCATTATTATTATTACTATTATAATTATTATTATTATATTATTATAATTATGTAAATATTTAACAATCCACTGTTGCGTGGCTGAATTAGCATCATTTCTAGAAATTTATAAACCAAATTCTATTTTTTGAATATAAATTTCTAGATAACTTGTTCTTTTTCTTAAAATACGGTTTTAAAAAACAAAAAGTGAAAAACGAAAAAAAATTAATAAATAAAGAACGAGAAGCAAAACACTGCTTATGTGTATTATTATTTTTTAATTAAATGTACCGACTGAACTGTAATTGGTTTTGTTAATGATCCTAACACCTCCATTATTTTTATTAATAATTTCTATAGCATCAAATCAAATATATGAATTTATAATCAATTTACTAGACAATTTTAGTTTATTTATCTATCGAGTATTTCAAGAGATGAACGAATAACATTTGCAAATACTTGATCGACATTATATCTCGTAAATTACTTAAATATTCATATTAATACAAAAACAGATATAACAGTAATTTGGATAAAAAAAAATTATTTTTAAACAATTTGGAATCTCGCTTTTTTGTAACCAAAAATGTATACTTTTTATTTATTTGCGTAGAATGAATATGTTAACGTCATTAAACCATAAAATATATTCGTTAAGTTCTCAAGGAACTAATGAAAAAGCTTTTAAATTGCATATGAGGATGAAATATGGTGCATCACGTTCACGTATAATTAATTCTAGTCGAGCTCAATGCTTTTATGTTCAAGATATTTTACAAGAATAATAAGAGTCATCTGATTAACATTTTAGTGACATGCTATTTTTCATCGTTCCAGATTTCTTTTCTTATTTTACTGCGGAGAAACTAAAAAATAAGCATTTGTACATATATTACAAGTTCAATGCAAACTTTTTTGTTTTATTAAAACATTTTTTATTTAATCGCTCTTAAGAAATTAATATTTTTGCGTATTTAATTATTTTTATTCACAAATTGCTTGAATATTGTTTAATTTATATTCTTAGTTCAACACGCAAAATAAAATTACATTAAAAATTACTATACTGTACAGCAGCGCTGTCATAGAAATATTTTGTTTACATTATTACAAATCTGTTTACTTTCAAAATACTAGAATTATAGAAAAATTTGTGATACGGAATAGC